>JAOEHY010042866.1:0-17557 GCA_025447955.1 Psilopsiagon aurifrons | reverse complement strand
CTCCAGGAGCAGAGGGAAGAAAAAGGGGGAAGTGAGTGAACAAACTGCGTGGCTGATTTACAGCTTAAACCACGACAGCCGTATTTTGTGGTCTCTCTGTGTGAACCCCAGCATCCCAAAACATTGAGGAGGTAGCCTTGAACTCTCTCCTCAGGAAAGCTGTCTCCTACTAGCCTGGTTTTCTAAAACAAGTAGGTGCAATGAGTCATGTCACTGGTGCAGCTGGAGGGTCCGTGTCCTAACTGGGTAATCCTGCCTTTGGTTGAAAGTAATCTTTTTGGACATCAGAAGGTGTTGGATTTTTCTTTTCCCTTCTTGTACCCTTGTTGAGATGTTGTCCTTGCCAAGGTGACCTAGGATTTTGCCACCCACAGCTTCCAGGTTCTGAAAGAGAGGAAATATTAGGACACCTCTTCTCACATCACAACTTATTACTTAGCTCCTGTGCGGAACTCTATCTCCTTGAACACCACCACCACGGAAAATTACATGGCTGGTACAGGAAAAAGAGGTTTTATCTTCTGGTTTGCACAAAAAGTTCTAGGAATAGCCCAGAAGATGTCTGTGTAGTGAATTTTCCTGATGACTCTATATGCAGGATATCCTTTAATTCAGTTGTTACCTATCACATCTGAAAATTTCTAACTAGACTGAAATGATTTAATTCTTCTGACCTAAGATTTTTTCTTTTGAAAGGAAACTATTTCCAGTGATATTTCCACTTAGCTGGAAGAATTGAGGAACTAAGGAAAATAACTCATGATTAATTTCACTTGTTGGCTTGTCTCCTATCACAAATTCCTCTTGTATCTTGATTATTAGGATTGAAGGGGCTTCTCTGGTCTTAGACCGGATAAGTTTTGAATTTCCCCAGGAGGTGGTGGATTGCTTGTGTCTGCTCCCCAGTGTGCTACCTTCTTGCCAGCAAGCCAAATCATAGGTGCTTGTTTTCTCCTGTTTAGGTCCATGTTTGCAGCATCCTCTTTCATTTGAATGGGGCTATCTGGCATACCTGCTGGTTTTGACATTTGATTTGCCTGCAAATGCAGGCATTGTTTCAGCCAGCTGTATGCTTAAGATGGATAAGCCATGTCCTCAGCTTGTGCTAATTAGCACGATTGTAAGGTTAGAATCTCAGCACCTGTAATGATGTAAATCTGCCTTCACTTATTTTCAGGCTTAGGCATATTTAGAGGTCAGATCTGTCACTTTGTCAGTGTGGTTTGGCCACCAGATTGTCACACAGATGATGGGCACCACTGCTGTTTCTCTCTCCCTTTAGTCTTAGATTACATCTCTGCCTAGAGCAAAGCTGGCAGGTGAGTGTTTGCTTTAAAGACTCCATTAATTTCTTGAAGGAAAAATTAAGGAGTAAAAGTGAAAAGTATTGACAGCCTTTAACAATGTAGCCCAGCAGTCCTATAGATTTTAGTCCAAATAAGACTGCAGTACTGTGCCCTGATTGGGAAAAGCTGCCTGTGATTTATCAGAAAAGGAGGAGGAAGTTGCACAGTTAGGTGAATTGGCAGTGCAGAAGCTTTTGTCTGCTTCTAAGCCATCACAAGTGGCTACTTTTAAGCATTGTATTCCTGTCTAGACAGGCAATAATTTCACTTCTTGCTGTGACTGGAATAAATGAATTACGAAACTGATTCTACTAAACCACAAAATATGTTGATTGCCTTAATTAGTAAATATGTTAACCCTAGGATAGGTTTCTTATTCTTTTCCCAGGAAAAAGGTCGGAGGAGTACAGCTGGAGACCATGCTGTGTTTGTTTACTGTCTAATAGCCCGTCACAATAACTTACAAAATTACAGAATACTCTGAACAAACTTCTGGATTTCCACATCAAGACAAAACTCTGAAATTTTCTTGTTAGGCTGAAATGTGTCAGGAGGAAGAGTTTATTTAAAAACACTGGGATATTTTTGACATTTCTCCACATCAAAAGAGTCTGGTTTAAAAAACTGAATTACAGGCTTGTGCATTTTCTGCTAGTTCACTCTTACATACAGTTTTTCCAAGCACATATCAGCTCATGAGTCTTACAGCTCCTGAGCACGTTGAGGCCATTTTAACCTTTGATACAGTCTGTCTCTGTGACTACAGAGTTGTTTTGGCTCCTGCAACATTGTACATGGCTTGGTTCAATTATAAATTTGTTTGACATTACGAGAAATTCAGCCTTGCAAAAGTAACTTTTTCCAGACTGCAAGGGAAGTGTAGCTCTGCATTGTCTGATATTGCCTGGAAATGAAACAGCAGCAGCACATTTCAGCTAAGGAAAATCTTCAGTAATGAGTGAGCTAAGCAAAACTTTTTTTCATAATTTTCTTTACAGAAAATTGAAACTAAAAAAAGAAAGGGGGTGGAGAGGAGAGGAGAATGACACAACATTTGGTTATTTTGTGGAAATTCCATTTTCTTGTGTGAAAATTGTATTTCCACCATGTTCAATCCAAATATCATATGGAAAACATCTTTCATCCTTTCAAAAATGCAAAGTAAAGCAAACCAAAAAAAAAATTAAATGCTCAGTACGGTGCTGAATCACTACAACTAATGCATCACCTTCTGAACATCATCTGCCACTTACCTGCTTTTCTGCATCTTTCTCTGTCCCTCTAATTGTATGGGCTGAAATCCTGTCTCCCTCAAGTCAATGCAAAAAAAATTTCACTGTTTTCCTTCCAGAGAAGAGATTTTACCCATTCTCTGTTTTGATGGTGGCAGGTACAACGAAATACATCTTAGCTGTCATAAAACTACTATGCAGTGCTTTCAAGTTCCTGTGTAACTCTAGTTTCAGTTCTCCTATGTTACACCAGTTCTGAGGAAGTCCAGCTACCTAAGGAGTCCTGAAAATAAATCTGAGATCTGTTCCATATTTTTCACATAGAACAATAGAGTACCCTTGTTGCATCTGTGTTAAGGTGCTGCATACCTCATGGAGGCCTGCCGTAGTAATAGAAAAATTTCTATTTCGTTTTATCATTGCTGGTAAGTGTTCTGGAGCTTTGGCATTTAGAAATTTGCATGTAGTTATGCCAACATGATTTCAGGGTTTTCTGTGAAAGGACATTTCTGCTTTCCTTCCCCACCTGTTTATCACCAGCAGGTGAATGTCATCAAATAAATTACCGTGGTGAGCAGAGTGAGTTGGACATGGTGAGACTTGCCCTGTTCTCCTGGAGAAATAGGAGGCAGAGAACACAAAACTAACCATCTGAATTCTCTCCCCCCACTGCTCCTGCCAACCTGTGCTAAAGTCAGACAGACCCACCTCCATAAACAAAGCTTAACCTGCTTGTAAACCTGGGAGTAATATCATAGAATCATAGAAGAGTTTGGATTGGAAGGGACCTTCAAAAGTCTTCTGGTCCAACCACCCTGCAATGAGCAGGGACATCTTCTACTAGATCAGGTTGCTCAGAACCACATCCAGCCTGGCCTTAAATGTCTCCAGAGATGGTGCATCTACCACCTATCTGGGCAACCTGTGCCAGTATTTTACCACCCTCATGAACTTCACAAGAGTGTATTGATCATTTGTCAGGACATATCCTCTAAGAAGAGAAGAATTAGGCAAGGTATTTTTGCATACCTACAGTTTTCTGGCATCTTCTTCCCACACATCAGAAACTTGTTCTGTGGTTTGAAATTTTGTCCAAATCCCCTGCAGGTTGCAAAACCCAGTCTCACAGCAGCCCCTGGGACCTGGGCTGCAGGAATTGGAGTGCGACTTCCTTCTGTTAATTCCTCAGTCCCTAAACCATCTCCATATTATGAAGAGAATACAAACAACAAAAGCTTGTCAACTTTTTGGGGCTCTTTCAAGCTCAGGAGTAACAAAGACACAAATCTTACCTTCAGAGGCTCACAGGTTACCACTGAAGTTGAGGTAGCTTGAGGAACACACCATCCTCTGCAGAGTGGCCAGCAAGGCACACTAGTTGTCAGCCCCACTTCTCAATTATTGAAGTTTCCTCCAAGTTTCTGCTACTTGGGCAGATATTCCCAGGCTGAACTGCTGCTTGCGATTGAATTAGTTTGCAGACCTCATACCCGGAAAACTATTTCAGCTTTGTTCATAGAAAATTATTGTTTTGGTGTTCCATGTTCTTATGACTCTTCAGCTTCTGGTGTCCATACTACCTCTCTGCACTCAGCTGAATTCACACTGTACACAGGACAGTGAGATTCCCAAGAAAACCTGATGTATTTTTCTGATGTCTCTTGTGCTTACTCTTCTATCTTTCCTTTTTGTCTCTCTTTCAGACCAGATGGCCTTCCTGAAATACAGATTCCTAAACACTCAATAGCCTATGCTCTCCTCTCAGGTAAGACACCAGGCAGTAGGAACAATGAAACTGGTGTTCAGATATCAGCCAGAGCTTTCAAAATCCCAGAGGTATTTTCTAGTAAAAGAAGCTGTTTTCCGAAAACAGGTTTGTGTCTGCATGTGTATAACAACAGACACTTCCCTTCTCTGGGAAGTAGATGCTTTCTCCTGCCATAATGGAATAATAAGAGTGAAAATTCAACTGTGCTTAATAAGAGAAAGAGCAAATGTATTTACCAAATGCAGAAAAATATGAAAATGTACCATGTTGAAGAGGGCTCTTCTGCAAGCTCCTGAGCCACAGTGTCAAAGCAAATCCTACCTGGCCCCTGATTCTGCTCCTGAGAGCAGATGATGGGGAATGCTTTGAGAAGAGAGCAGCATTTCACAGTTTAAACAATCTCTGTTTTACAGCAGTTTCATCATGTTTATGGACATAATGTTTACAGATTTTAGGGTATTACATCATGTTGTCTAATGCTCTTTCAAACTTGCTTTTATTTTTGTCTCTGCAGTTTTCCACAGGAGCTTCCATAGCCTGTGTATTAATATGCCATAAGGCAAAACTTTCATATTTGTTTCTTACAAATCTGCTGCCTGAAAATGTCATTGGCTGACCTTAGGTTTTGTGCACTGAGGAATAAATTACCCTTTTCTACTTATCGTTTTATCACTTATAGCTGTATATCTGTCTACTGCCTGCTCGTTCTATAGTAATTTTTTGCAAACTGGAAAATCCTTCTTTGTCTAATCTCTACTCAGCTTCCAAGCCTTTGCTTTTTCATCTTGCCCCTCTCCACCTAATTCTAGTGTCTCTTCCCTAAGATAATTCCTAATGCTCTGTTATATCTCATGAGTGCTGAATTTGTCTTCAGTGTTTTGCACAAGGACACTGTATTCTTCTTCCAAATTAATTTAGTAACAATTTAGTAATTACTTTATGTAAACATATATTCGCATGTCTGTATATTGGCAAGGTTTTTTTATTCCCCAGTTGCATTACATAAAGTTTGTAGATTATGAATTTCAGTTGCTGTGCACTTACCTTGGACCACAAGAGCACTCTGTGACTTCTCACAGCCACCTTTCAATTCACTGCTGTGAATATTGGGGCATAATTTATCATCTCACCCTTCATCCTGAATTTCATTTATCTGTAAAGTGAGGAGTATACATTTCACCTGTTGAAGTTATAGAACAAAAATATATCATGAAACTATTTGGAACTAATATGTGGAGAGAGATATTTTTAGACTTCAGCCCCTGATGTCTTATTTTGTTGCCACGTCTTTTTGGAACTATCCACAACAAAATCCCAAACTAAGTTTTTGATCTGGGGAGGTATATCTGAAGCATCCACAAATCCCTCTGCTTGTTTGTCAGTTGTAAAGACTATTGAGAGTTTTCATTGTTTCTGAAAGACACAAATTCACAGTAATTAGTAGATGATTTGCAATTATTAGACTTTTTCTAGTCCTTCATCTTTTGACCAGAAACTATGTACAATAAGAGTATTTTCCCATTAAATGTTAATTTTAGTTGGTTTTCAATCTGCCAAGCTTATTCAACTAGCAACTAGCAACTGCTCAGTTCACCTCCTGTTTGAGTCTTCAGGGAGCATTCCTTGCAGCTCCTGCACTGATCAGGGTTTTCTTTCTGCCTGTGGAGCGCCCATTTGAACTTGGCAGAGAAACCATGTGCACACTTGTGCAATCAAAGCAAACATAAATTCAAAGCCAACCAGATTATGAAGAACAGTTCTTCATCCAAGTGCTTCATATGTGTCTCTTTTTGAAGTGAGTCTGTCTCCATGTCTGGTCTGTGGGTTTGCGATGTAATTTCTTTTTTGCAACCAAGTCAGCCTACTGTTTACAGAACTAAGGGGCAAGAAGTTGCCTTGGACCCTCAATGCTGCTAATTCCTAAGTAAAAAAAAGAAAAATAGTATAGAGGCAAATAGGATGGAATGCACAGCAGAGGGACAGTGTATCGATGTGGATGTGCTGATGTGCCTCTGGGTCTGGGAAGGAGCTGGCAATGAGACTGCAGCTGTCAGGAAGCAGTGTGCCATACTATAGGAAAATGGGGAGGGTCAGGGCTGTGTGGGAACTGGGTAGCAGGAATCCAACCATCAGGAGAAAGCTGGCTGGGAGGTGCAGTGGTAAAGCACTGTGCAACCTTTGGGGTACACAGGCAAGATAATGGCAACATTTTCTAATTCTTCTGTGACCTTCCTCCACCTACAGCTTCCTGCTGATGACCAGACATTTTATTTGAACTGTCTGAGGCAACCCACCTGCATTTTTTGCGAGTATTGTTATAAATTCAGAACACACGCTCCTGTCACAGATCGTGTTGTTTCTAGAAATAAAGACTGCACCCTACAAATTCAGCTTGGCAATTTTTGTTTCTCAAGTAGAATAGGACCTTGCTTGCTCTTCTGGGGGTCTTAAGTATATGCTTTTGTTGATCAAATTAACTGGGTCTATTTCATGTAAGAAGAAAAAAATAAGTAGGGCCATAACAATGTTCAATGAGAACAAGCAAATAAGCATGTGCAGGAGGGAAGATATTGTTTTCTCCAGATCCATGGTGGATAGGGCAAAAAGCCATGATCTGTTGCAGTAGAGAAACACTAAAATTGGATTCCAGAGATATTTTTTAATGGTAAATATGTGAGGCACTGTCATCAGTCATCCCTGGCAGCTGCTGAATCTCCATTGTCAAAGCTTTCCCTGACAAAGCAAGTGCAGCAGGTGTCGGAAGTGAGCTAGGCACAGTGGCAGTTTCCAGAGCTCTCCCAGGCAAGCCCATAGGCGAGTCAGGCTATTGACTCACCTGTGTGGCTCATACACAGGGCAGATGTTCTCATTAACATATACTGTTCATAAAAATGAAGCTGCAGTCTCATCTCTTGTTCTGTTAAAGGCAGAGTACTGCTTCTATACCAATTCCACTTCATAAGGAAATTCTGAGTTGCTTGGCTTCTCCTATGCAAGAATTTTTCCTTTGTGACAAAATCCCCACAGTATTCTTCATGTCCTTGTATCTAAGTGCATGTCTATGTGAAATAGTGTGGTGCTGTCTTCCTATTTCAACTTTTTCTGCTATTTCAGCACAGAAAGGAGATATTGTGACAGCAGAACCCATCCCCTCCAGCTGCTGGGCTAAGCCAATACAAATGTCCACATACACATTCACAGACTGTACTTGTGCTGGACAATTTTCAAATTCAGCCTCTGAAGCGGTACAAAAGGCAGCAGCAAAAGATCCTGGTATGAATGAGTGTCAGAATAACTAACATGACCTTTGGTAGTCTATCCTGCCTTTGTTATTTCTGTATAGCAGCCAAGTATTACATCATGTGGGAAAAAAAGAGAGTGCAGAGGTAAATAGGTAAGGAAAATATCTTAGGCATGCCAAGTGAAACTGCCACAATGCCAAGCTAGCAGTGACATCAAGACAAGGTGTTCTGCAATACCAGAAATAGGTGTACAGGCTCTTTTAAAAGAAAGCAATTTCTTTAAAATACTTTGTGGAGTTTTGTGTGGTGCTGCTTGTATACACAGGCTGCACGAAGAAAGGCAGAAGACAGAGAAGCCCCTCTGTATCTTTGAGTTCAGAATTCCTTCAGGGCTTTGGCAGTAGTACTGAAAGAAAGGTCTGAAACCTGGTGGGAAAGGCCCATTTCCTTCTTTATATCTCATCATCCACCATATTCTGCAACCAAAACTGCAACACAGACCACAGGTATAGCCATGAATCACCATGACTCCTGAGCAGCTTTCTTGCTCTTGGTATTGCTCTTCTTAACGTCTTAACATCTCCCATGTGACAAATTATCCCAGACTTCCACTCATCAAACACTTAATATTTTCATGTCATGAGATTTGGGTAATGCTCTAGTTGTTAAACATGGAATTTGGAGGCTTGCCCATCACTAAATTATGAGATTGCAGGCAGAACTTGGTGAATGATGACCTTTAAATCAATTATCACACTTAACCGCAACACAGCCAATGCATCTCAACTCCAAAGATAAAGCACCTGGCTTACCAGGTTTTTAATAGTATGGATGAAGCTGTATTAGCCATATGACAAGAAGGACTGTAACTTTGAATGTGGATTCAGTTTTCCCAGGGGATCAGGGTTAAAATTATGCCCTTATGTATGAAGGCAGATAGCTGAGACATGTTTTAGAGGTCACAAACTTGATTTATAGATGCACCTGCTAACACTGTAAACACTAAGCTATTCAGGAATACTTCTGAGGAAGACCTCTTCTTTACAGAGATACAACCAAAGTGGTTCAAGCATCAAAAGTGTTGGTGAAAACTAGCTTTCAGTGTGCTCAGCTAAAGAAGAAAAGAGTGTGCATGACTTTTCCTGGCTTTATTTATAAGAGGGTGTTTATTAGCCCAATAATGTACTGCTCTGCTACTCTCAAACTGTTGCCTTCTTTTATTCTGTTACAAAATAACTGAGTCACAGAAGCACAAAATTTGGGTTGGAAGGTACCTCTGGAAATCATCTAGTCCAACTAGTAAAAAAGGTCCACTTACAGCAAGTTGCACGGGATTGTGTCCAGGTGGATTCTGAATATCTGCAGAGAAGATGACTCCACATCCTTTCTGGGCAGCCTGTTCCAGTGCTCTATCAGCCTCAAAGTAAAAATTCCTCATAATTCTGATAGAGCTTCCTCTATTTTGGTTTTTGCCCATTGCCCCTTATCCATTGTCCCTATACCTTACAGTTGTTGGGCACCACTGAAAAGAGTTTGGCCCCTTCCTCTTGACACCTGCCCTTAAGATTATTTGTATGCATTGTTAGGATCTCCTATCAGTCATCTCTTCTTCAGGATAAGCAGGCCTATGTCTCTCAGCCTTTCCTCATAAGAGAGCTGCTCCACTTTCCTAACCATCTTCGTAGCCCTTCACTGGACCTTCTCCAGTAGTTCCTTGTCTGTCTTGAACTGGGGAGCCCAGAACTGGACACAGTAGTCCAGATTTGGCCTCACCAGGGCCAAGCAGAGCAAGAGGATGACCTCCCTCGGCCTGCTGGCCACACTCTTCCTAATTCACCCCAGCATACCATTGGCCTTCTTGGCCACTAGGACACATTGCTGGCTTGTGGTTAACTTGTCCACTAGGACTTCCAGGTCCTTCTCCACAGACCTGCTTTCCAGCAAGTCAACTCCTAATCTGTACTGGTGGCAAGGCTGAAAAGCATTTGCTAGTAAGGAGGATTTTACCAGTAGCACTCAAACTATAGTGGTGCCAGGATGGTCTGACTGAGGAAAGGATCCTTTGTGAAATGCAGTACCGTTGTGAAGTAAACAAAAGTCCTGTACAGATCCGAGTCTTCTTGGGTACACAGCTGGTATACAGCAAGGGACTGTCAAAGATGAGCAACTACAATATGGACAGGCTGAGGGTGTCATCAGAGATGATAGACCAAAGCAGAGATGGCACAAGTCCTTCCAAAGGGCTGCAGTGGACCACAGGTTTGTTTGGAGGTATGAAAGGTGGGTGTACAAAATAAGCAAGATGATTGAAGAGATCTTGCTGTTCGTGTGGTGGAAAGATCTTGAAGCCTTGTGGTCTATCTCCAACCTTTGTGAAATAGCGAACTTGAGATGGGTGGTTCATGAAGTTTCCTTCTTTAACCTTCGTAATTCCCAAAGCCAGAATGCGATAATCTCAAAACTGTTGACTCTATTTTTCCATTCAAACTGCTCCCAAATTTCTTTGCTTTGTGTGGGCATAATTGGAATGCCACAGACATGACCTAAATCTTTCCATCCAAGATCTTCCTTCCTAAATCAGGGTCACTGTTTTTTAACATTCCCTTTTTACACTAGCCTCCAAGACAGGCATGAAAATCTAGGGGTTTTCTTTCCAGAACAGAGATACTTTTAATACTTTGCTCATATGATTTTCATGAGCTCAGAACTGTTACTGTGAAGCATTTCTGTACATTTCTACATACTTCAATTCTAGAGAGTCCTATGACTTCTGAAATTCTGTCAGCATGTGCCAGCAGACACCATCTGCATTGACCTGCCATCAAAGTTCTCATATCCCTTGTCTCAATAAGGGTGCTGTTATGAGCCCTTGACCACAATGCTCACAGAGAGGTATGTGCAGGACTGTGTATATTGCAACCACACAGAGCCTGGGCTGATCAGCCTATGATCTTCTATGCTCTCTGCCGAGGTCTATGATGGGGGGGGGGAAGTGCAGCTGAACTTCCTGTATTTGTAAATCAAAAGTGAGTGGTTCATCAGTTTGTTCTTTCAGGTGAGGCAGTGAGAGCTGACTAACTTCAGGTGCAATGGAAGCCAGTTGAATTCATTTTGCAGGACCACAGGGAGCTTGATGGGGGAGCTATCTGTGGCTGTGGGACCATTCACAGTGAGGGGCTTAGAGCACTGCTGCCTCACACAGTGCTGCCTCATACAAGGCTGCCATGCTGACCATCGAGCAGCCAGACTCAAAACTCGTCCCCCAGTCCCACTGCTTCTTCTTGCTCAGATGGATGCTCCTATCTTTCTTCATAACCTGTCAGGTACATTTCCAACTTGTAGTGGAAGCATTGTGGATGGAGGCTGACCCAATGTGTAAAGCATTAAAAATAAGCAGCTGCCTGCCTTGGAAAAGAGATATGTTGTTTGTTAATGTGTAGAGCAGCTGTGTTACGCACCCTCTGTATGGGAGGTAGTTCTTGACATAGGACAGTGTAATTTTGTTCAGACTATTCTGGAAGCAGAAGGCTGTGACACTAGTCCAATGCTAGTGCTGTACCAACCTGAGCAATGTAAAGGAGAGAAAAGTTCTTCACAAGTAGAAGTGACTGCTTTGTGGTTTATCAAAATCAAATCTACTCATTCAGAACAGATTGATGCTGTTGTACACTTGTGACAGCAAGCTGTTTGTCTTAGAGAGTTGGCTTGCTAGGAGTAGCCATGGTAAGGTTAATATTGCTTTGGTGTATCATGATAAACTTAGATCTTACTGCCCATGCAATTTATGGAAAGATTCCGGATGCTGGACATTACATGTAGGTGGAAAGAGAAATTCCAGCACAAATAGGAGGTATTGTCAGTACGAAAGAAGGCTGGTTAGGATAGCATATAGAAATATCTAGCTGAACTTGAAACTGAAGTGATAGTGACTATGGAGATGGTGAATATGATTTCAGCCAAAAACATGAAGCTGAGCTTCATTTCCATAAAGTAAGAAATTATCATATAGAACAGTAATTGATGTCCCCAGCTGAGCAAGCTGCTCAAGCAAAGATAAATCTAGAAACTACGTCAAATGTAAAGATAGTATGAATACCTAAGGAGCCTATGTCCCAGAGCCTAGTTATGGATAAAAAGCTGAAACAACACATGGAAAAAAAACAAGTAGTGAAAGGAAAAATTCTTAGCTTCAGAAGGAGAACAGCTGTGGAGGATGTGGAGATGCTATATTTCAAAGTACTGTAGGTAGATGTATGACCCAAATACTGAATTAATGTCTTAAGTGAGTTTTCAGTATGGCTGATGTATCATGTTCATGTCAGAGTCTGTAGTAAAAATGCGAATGCGGCAAGGAAAATTCAGCACCTGGAGCAGAAGCAAAATGGAAGCTGATCAGTATGCAAATACCATGGTCCCTAAGTAAGCTTTTTCCTTGTCTATTTTTCATTAACTTGTGGAATATTTATTAATCTGTAAATTTAGGAACAAAGTAGCAAATACAGTGTCTGTCTTCAGAAATGGGAACACCCCTTTTTCCTCCCAAATTTATGTTTCCTTATTTTCTGCCCAAAGTACCAAGTCTTGACAAGATTTGGTAAGCCAAGAGGAAGGATGGCTGAGGGTGAGAAAGCAGCAGAAGGGGATAAAGATAAAATCTTCACATACACACACTCCTAAGGTCAGTAATTACAGAAGTAATTTAATATATTTTGTTAGAGGGTAACTATCTTAAAAAGGGCAATGCCACAGACAAAATCAAGAGTCAAGTGAAACACTAATCCATAACGCTTCTTTTTCATGGTAGAAATTACAGTGGTAATTATGAGACAGATAAAGATGGATTAAGTTGAAGACAGGTGACAGGAGTATTGAAGCTAGCTAGGACAGGAGTATTGAAGCTTCTTTTTCATGGTAGAAATTACAATGGGAATTACGAGACAGGTAAAGATGGATTAAGCTGAAGACAGGTGACAGGAGTATTGAAGCTAGGTCTGACCCTATTAAATATATTCCTTAGTTATATAGATATTTGGCCATGAAACTTGCAGATTACACAGCTGAGATTAATATCATTGCTGTGGAGGACTTTTTTTCTTACCGGAGAAGAATTAGAAGACATTTTGAACTGAGGATTGAAAGCAGTAGTGAGAAGTTCACAGCTGCTTTTTAAGAGAAAAGTAGCAACAACTTCTGCAATACCCTGGGAAGTTGTTCCTGAGGGAGGGTGGAGGAGGACAGAGAAGGGTGACTTCTCTCATTGACGTGTGTCAATGTGACTCAGCTGCAGGAAAATCTCATGAAGCCATGGAATGCATCAGACTTCAAATTCCTAGTAAAGATGAAGAAGCATTAGTGTAGAAGTAGAAACTGTTTCTAAGACCCCATTTGGACTACTGGGTACAGTTTCAATCCCTGATGTTTAAAATAAAATAGACAAATTGGAGAGGAGCAAAAGTATTCCTTATTATTAGCCTTCAGGGCTAATTTTTTCCTGTGGAAAAAAAAAAAAAAAGAATGAGAAGTTTGTTGTTTAGCCTAATGTCAGATTTACAAACTATGACAAGACAAAGAGGGAGACTACTTCAGTTTAAGGTGAATTCTGAGTCCAAAACTACTTAATTACAAATAAATTATGTTGAAAATTGCCAAAAGCTTTGAAACTGTTGGAACAGCTGAGTAGCTTTATGGGTGACCTGTGGGATTCCTCCTATATGAGGTAAAAGGAGGAGATTATCTGAGGATAATCTTAGAATAAAAGGTGGAAATTTCAATGGTACAAATCCTTGGATTACCAGCAGTGTTAGTCATAGTGAAATGGAGATTATTTAACAGCTCTTAATCTTTGGTAATATTGATATTCTATTACTGCTCTGGCATTCTGCTTGTCATCTTGAGAGGTCAGGAAGTTTTTGTTTTCTCCCTGGTACAAGCTGAATTTCACATCTGGAGGTTTTGCCTTCCTATAAGTATTATATAGAGGTGACCACTGGAGTAAAGAAACTGCATGAGGTGTGCAGGCTCTTCTGCTGTTATCAGAAGCTCTGGTGCTCTGTGGTCTGCCTTACTCATGCACTTCTGGTTTAGCAGATGACCATATTTCAGAAGAGAAAGGAATTTTTTCCAAGACTGACAGCAATTGCAGCATGAAATGCAGCCATCTTCCAACCACCAGCAGGGAGTTTCACCTGATAAATTTCCTTCTATTGCTAAGCATATAGAATTTTTGTTTGCTTGTTTGTTTGCTTCTAATCATGTCTTATGCTATGACTCAGAATTAACTTCAGTAACACAAAGTATAGGTCACTCTTTGGCTAATAGTAAGAATTTTCTTGGGAACTCCTGATTTGGAAATGGTGGAAAGGAGAACTTCAGTCTGTTAAAGATGTAATGCATATTCATAGGAAGCACGTTCAGCTCCTTGCTTCATCACATGTAGTCTTTACATTTTGAAAGACTTCTTATTTTCCCTTTCTTACTGTCTATTTCATGAGAAAGAGAGAACGGCAGAAGCAATGCTGAAATGTACCGTGCGTTCCTACTTTGTCACTGTTTTATAAATCCCTGTCCAAATGACTTATTTTACATGGTCTTAAAAAAAAATAAAAAGGAATAAATTAAATTATATCTTGAGCAACTTTGTCACTATTGTGGAGATTTTTAGTTTGCACTCAGAGTGATTCCCTGGAAGCATCAAACTATAGAATAATTCCAAGAAGGGGTGCTCACACCTGCTTACTTAAGCAAATAGTTAAGAGTAGGACTAAATTGTTGTCCTCATGTTTTATTGTGCAGACTTATGAAGTCTATTTCCATGTGATTTTCTATGACTAATGGCCTTGTTACAGTAAATAAAATAGTTGGCACAGATTAAAAATAATCATAACAAATCGTGCAGGACTATTGTGCAATAATGCAGACAGGCATGGAGACATAGAAAATTTCAACTCTTGCCTAAGCCTATTGAGTTGTATATTTCTTTGCTGTCTCACTCCCAGAGGAGGGCCACAAGGATGATCAGGGGACTGGAACACCTCCCGTATGAAGATAGGATGAGAAAGTTGGGGCTGCTCAGCCTGGAGAAGAGAAGGCTGTGTGGAGACCTCATAGCAGCCTTCCAGTATCTGAAGGGGAGCTATAGGGATGCTGGGGAGGGACTCTTCATTAGGGACTGTAGTGGTAGGACAAGGGGTAACGGGTTCAAACTTACACATGGGAAGTTCAGATTGGATGTGAGGAAGAAATTCTTTACTGTAAGGGTGGTGAGGCACTGTGATGGGCTGCCCAGGGAAGTTGTGAATGCTCCATCCATGGTGGTGTTCAGGGCCAGGTTGGACAGAGCCTTGGGTGCCATGGTTTAGTGTGAGGTGTCCCTTCCCATGGCAGGGATGTTGGAAATAGGTGATCTTAAGGTCCTTTCCAACCCTAACTATTCTGTGATTCTATGGTTCTATGACTAATGGCCTTGTTGCAGTAAATAAAATACTTGGCACAGATTAAAAACGATCATAACTAATTGTGCAGGACTATTGTGCAATAATGCAGACAGGCATGGAGACATAGAAAATTTCAACTCTTGCCTAGGCCTACTGAGTTGTATATTTCTTTGCTGTCTCATTCTTCATTGGGTGTAACCTTTCTGTGCCCTGAAGTATAAGAGAAGTCTCTCATAGATACAGAAAGGAAAGCAAAAATGGAAAGAGTTTTTTTCCCTCATGACTTAAATTATCTCATTGTTCAGACAAGGGAAAATACTGCTGCTCAGATTAGCAATTTGTGTACATTTTGCTGACTCTGATGGGTTAACCTTGGCTTTCTACCATGTCATCACCTTGCCATGCTCTCAGTCCCCCTCCTCAGCAGGACATGGGGAGAAAGTAAGATGAAAGAGCTCATGGGTCAAGATAAGGACAGGGATTTACAGTAATTACCATCACATGCAAACCAGACTTGACCTGGACAAGATTAATTTCATTTATTGCCAGGGGATAACAGAGGAAGATAGTGATAAATAGGAACAAAGTTTTAAAGAAAGTTCTGCCTGCCTCCCTTTTTCTCAGGCTCAGCTCACTCCTGACTCTTCTATGTCCTCCTGGCCAAGGCTCACATGGGGGTGAAGAACATGGATTGTGATCAGTCCATAACACTTTATCTCTGCTACTCCTTCCTCCTCATGATATCCTCCCTCTTCAGCATGGGGTCCCACCCATAACTATGGTGCTTCCCTGCCCATGGCAGGGGAGTTGGAGCTAGATGATCTTAAGGTCCTTCCCAACCCTAACTATTCTATGACTCTGTGATTCCCAAACTTCTCCAACATGGGTGGTTCCCATGGGCTGCAGCTCTTCAAGAACTGCTCCGTCATGAGCCCTTTCCCCAGTGACTAGTCCTTGAGGAGCAGATTAATCCTGTATGGGTCTGCCCTGGCCACAGTTCCTGCAGGCAAGCCTGCTCCGGGGTGAGCTCCTCCGCATGGGCGGCAGATTTCACGGTTTAAAGAGCGGACACTAACTCAGGACCATGCAGCAGCTAACTCGCTCCCTCTCCCGGAGGGATGGGAAGAAGAAGCGAAAGAATGTAAATCCCACTGGTGGAGATAAGAGCAGTCCAGTAACTAAGGTGTAGCACAAAACCACTGCTGCTACCACCAGTAATAATAATGATAAGGGAAATAACAAGGTGAAAGAATATAAAACTAAAAGGGGAAAGGAAAAAAAACCCAATAAAAAGCTTACTCTTAAAAGTTGTCCATCAGTTACATGGGACTCCAATACTGGAGCATTCATGCTTATGCAATGTGCTGCATAGACAGGACTGGTTACTTACCCCCTGCGTGTGCCTCCACATCATGACCTGCTTGCAAAAAGAGCAACACTGAATGAGGAACCTCTGTGAGCCAAGATCTAAATGTGATGTTGAGGGCTTGTGGGTCTGGTTTTTTAAGTAGCTTATTTTTTTCTCAATACCTGAGATCCTTTGAGTCTGATTTCTCAGGCTGTCATCACAGAGATATCCACCTGATGGTGGGAAATCAGCTTTTTTGAAAATTGAAGAGAAGCTAAGGCAGGAGTAGGGGGCTGTTGGTGTGGCATTGGATTGGTGGTTTGGGGAGGGTGGTTAAGCATTTTAGTTTAAAATTTATTCTAATTTTGGATGCCTGAATGCCAGGAGTTTAGCAGAAGGTAGGATCTAAGACTAGGTCTTTACTTTGTATATGAATTAATATCTGTACTTACAACTGAGCTAAACAGAAAGAGCACAAGTATGGTTGTTTTAGAAAGAGACCTCCTTAAACACAGGTAATAGAGAAGACCTACAAATAGTCCAAACCCAATAGCTGGAAGTACATGGGACTACATGGGAACTGAGATGTTGGTTAACCAGCACTCTTCAGTGAACTTACAGTAGCTCACAGCAGATAGTAGATGTGTGGTCAGAAAGAAATACGCATAGAGAAATTCTTACAAGTGGTAATTAAATTATAACCTATTCATTTCCTTTGGGGAAAAAAATAATATCCTTTGCAACTTTGGCTTGGTTCCCTGTGTACAAAAACCAGGGCTAGCTTTTATTCACTGATCACATAACTTGCATGTCCTCATATGTTTTACTATCTTCAAAAAAGTGAGATAAAGAAACATGTTATGCAGATCTTTGAAGGGAATGTGGACAAAGGGTGAAAAGCCATCATTATCTTGTTAAAGTCCTGGTTTAGGACTCAAGCAAGAGGTATTGTCATCCCAAATCTGTCCCGGGCTCATCTGACTTTGTACTAATCACTTAACCACTTCATGGTTTGTTTCTCTACAACCTAGAATGTGAATTCCCCTTTTCTGTACTTAGAGCAGCTCAGTTCACAAGCTGTTTCAGGCAGGAACTTCAGTTTCTGCAGTCCCAGAGGAGGGCCACAAGGATGATCATGGGACTGGAGCACCTCCTGTATGAAGACAGGCTGAGAAAGTTGGGGCTGTT
>JAOEHY010042864.1:0-14292 GCA_025447955.1 Psilopsiagon aurifrons | reverse complement strand
CACTTGTCATGGTTAAACTTCATCAGGTTGGCATCAGCCCACCTCACAAGTGTGTCAAGGTCCCTCTGGATGGCATTACTTCCCTCCAGCGTATCAACCAAACCACCCAGCTTGGTGTCATCAGCAAACTTGCTGAGAGCACATTCAATCCCACTGTCCATGTCACTGACAAAGATGTTGAACAAGATCGGTCCCAGCACCCATCCCTGAGGGACACCACTCGTTACTGGTCTCCAGCTGGACATTGAGCCATTGAGCATAACTCATTGTGTGCGGCCATCCAGCCAGTTCTTTATCCAGCGAGTGGTCCACCTATCAAATTGGTGTCTCTCCAATTTAGAGACAAGGATGTCATGTACCGCCTAGTGTGTATGGGCAGTCTGTCAGTCTCACATCTTGAGGATGTCGATTTCTGTGAACTCTGCTGAGGAAATGTTGTCTTCATCTTACAGACTCTCAGAGCAGTTACTTCATTGAAGTCAAGATCTTGCTCCTCTTCCTTTCTTACAGATATCTACAGGTAGTTGTCAGAATGATAGCCATAGAAAACCCTAGTTCTTATAATTCTGAGTCAGCTTAAAAGGCTATTGAATCATAAGCAGTACTGATTTTTTGAGGAGTTTTAAGCCTTAAGCCTAAAGAAAGAGCTTTACCATTTATATTCCAACTGAAGACATAATGGACTAAGAAATCTGCAAGTGTAACTCCTTATGGTTTCCCTTAAGGGTAGGACATGGAAATGGAAGAATAAAATAACTATCCTGAGTCATCAGTCCTTGCTTTTTAGAAATATCTACCAACATATTATAGCGGAGCAGGGGGCAGATAAAAAATGCAACAGTCTGCAAAACAGGCAGAGAATAAATAATTTTTCTGTCTGGAAGTTAGGCCTTTGTATGCTATAGAAAGCAAGAGTAACGTATGCAGAAGAGTACACAAGGATAAACATGACTTTAGCCAGGAGAAAATAGAGCTAAGAGAGTGATGTCCATATGCAATGTGTAATAACTTGTTAAAGTAATGTGTACTAACCAAAACACCACCTAATAAAAAATACAACGCCATTGTATACCTTTATAATTATATTAATCATTTTAGCCAGTTTGAAATCAAAGAAAGAAGCAAAACCTTTAAAAAACGGTTGGTGTTTGCAATTAATTCTGGGTTTGGTAGAGATAATAGAAGTCAATTGCCTTTTCAGAAGGCAGATGCTTAGCCCTTAAAAGTCCAGAACTTACCAAAAAAGATTGTTCTGTGATTAAAATTGTACAATATTGTCATATCAAAATTACATGAAATGTAAAATGTGTGGAAGTTCCCTTTTTTCTATTAAGTGGGGTAAGCAAACCAATGTGCAAGAGTGTTCCAGGAAATAATGGTCAAGTTCTGTTGAATCCAAAGTCAATATCAGGACTTTCTTTTTCAAGCTTCCAACTATCAATGTTTAAAACAGTGTAGTTGTACATCTTCTTGAGTTCCTGGATAGGTATCTTGGTTTTAGTAGCTGCTACTTGTAATTAAGGGGTCTTTCTATTCCAGTAAGAAAATTTGTTTCTTATAAATGAATATAATCTTCAGTCTGATGAAACTGAAATCAAGGAACAAATTCCATCAGGTAAATTATGGAAATAATGATGATAATTCCAACTTGATGAGCATTCTGTAGTTTCTATTTTGTCACAGTCACCAGAAAGTTGCCTCTTTGGTTACTTTGTGGATGTAATTATAGCCACTCCAAATGCCATGTCTCAGGTGTATTTAGGAACACTTTCTTTCTCCAAGCACTTCAAAGACATCAAAGACCTTTTATTTCTTAAAATGTTATTTATGGTTTTTTTATGAATTAGGAAAGTTTCTCTCTACTTTTGTGGATTATTCGCTGCAGTAATATAATATTAAACTTCATTCTGCAGTCAGCCACGTAGAAAGAAAAAAGCATTTGACCTTACTTTGCAGTGCACAATAAGAACATGCAACCCTGGAAAAAGCCATAAAAGTTACAAATTGCTTGAGGCCTTTGTAGATATTGCACCATTCTTCTTCTGTTGCAAAATAGTATTTTATGGTTTTGACAAGTTCATTGCTAACTGTCCTAATTCACTGCAGTTGGAATTTTCAAGAAGTACTAAATTACACTCAGAATTTTGAAATTCTTTTGCCAAATGCATTTACAGAAAATTTCCAAATAGGATTGAAAAACCTGAATGTTCCCCTCAATCGTCTTCCTAATTTGGTCAATCTTTCGTCACAGATAGTAAAACCAGTAGATATTTGCTTTGCTCTAGATTATGTTTAACCAAAGTTTACTGCTGTCTTGAAGTGCAAAGCCCCAAACTGGAGATGCTTTTCTAATGCCTTAGAAATCCTGAATAGAAAATACTTCATGTGGTTTTGCATCTGAAAATTACATTTACTTTTTTCACAACATCATGACATCCCTGAATTGTATTCAGTACAGGGCATATAAAGCCAGAAGGAAATATCTCTTTGTGTAGCTTCAACAACATACTCAAACAGACCCCTTCAACCCTAAAACAGGGAGTGACTGTGGCTTGGGAGAGCACAAACCCCAGCATAGTACTGTTAGCTTACATCCTGCTTCTAAGACAAATAACATGGAATTGCCTTACATTCAGTACTGTGCCAGTGAACTGTAGCTATGGAAATACTTGTGTGACCTTTAAATTATTACAAGAGTGTGAGACAGGCTGCTAAATGCATAACAACAACTGTCTAAAAAAAGTTGTACACAGCTCTTGAGATAAGCCATGTTTCTCTACCTACAGATGGAAAATCACACTTCCTGGTGAGGTTCCTCAGGTTCACTAGTGTTTGTGCAGCATGTGTGAGCATGGCCTTCACCTAAAGTGAATGGAAGAGAGTGAGCTCCCCATTCCTTAATTCAGGTTAACCAAGCTACAGATGCAGAGCAGGATGGACCAACTGTATATGGGTGAAATTGGGTCATTTTTTTGAGGAGTTAAATCATACATGGTTGTTTGTTTTATGGCTCCCAGTTAATGATGTCTTTATCCACAGCACTATATCTGTACTTAAATGGGAACTGCTTTCCTAGGTGAGGACTAGAAAGCTCAAAATTTGTAGAACTGAGGATCTAACTGCTTTTTTCAGAAAATAACGATGTTCCACACATGATTTTAAATGCTACTTGGGTATTTTGCACATCTGTTGATGCTCTGAAGGATTTCAAGCAGAAAAAAATGAGTAAAATAACCAGAAGTGTGTTTTATGCTAACTAACTGCTAAGAATCTAGAGTTTGTACCTCTTTTTTCTGTCTCCTGGGAAGTTCCTAAAGCATGATTTCACATTTAATGTTTCAGGAATATAGTTGATAATTGTACTATTTTATTAAAGTATCCGTAGATACAATACCCAGAAATTGCAAACTGATGACAAGGACAGTGTTTAAAGACAGACGATAAGACCCCACCATACCACTAAAGTTTCTTTGAATGTCATCAACTGCAAAGGATCTAAAGGCTCCTTCCAGGAATTCAGATACTTCCTCTTGCATGATTGCATTTTTCCTTTGTATAATTAAATATGCCTTTCTACAGAGGGTGGTGAAGGCAATTCACCCTTCTTTAGTCAATCCAGTGGGAAAATAACTGCAATATGGGTAGGGCATTCATACAGAAAATATCTGTTATATAGACTATTATGTAGCAATTTAGAAAATATATAAAACAACACATCCTTGTAATCCCTACAGACTTAATCTTTATATATCCTTCCCTTGTCAAGCCTGTTAGCATTTTAGATTATAATGTCATAATGGCTTGCCTTCATGGTACAATTTATACTTGTTTTCTTTTCCCCCTTATTCAATCCAGCTGTGGACTTAGCTACACTGAAGCATATCAACATGTGCCTATGCAATGGCTTGCTGATGGTTATGTTTATTAAAGATTAAAATAGAAAGGAAGGCTATAATTAGGTCACCAACAGATTTGAAACATCATGTTGCTGCAGACATTTCTGGGTGTTCTAAGCTGAACTGTAAAATTACTTTCCATAGAGACCTATTAGTTCTATATACCTGTTGCTTGCTGACATCATCAGTAATATAGCATTGCAGATATCTGAAATAAAATATCAAATTTTCTTCTAATTCACAACTATGCTTGCTTTCAGACTTACGTCTCTGCATTTTTCTCTTCCCCAGGTAATGCATTTGTGGTGAGCCTAGCTTTGGCTGATCTGGTGGTGGCCTTGTATCCATATCCACTGGTGCTCTTTGCTATTTTCCACAATGGATGGACGTTGGGTGAAATTCACTGTAAAGTGAGTGGCTTTGTGATGGGACTGAGTGTAATAGGCTCTATTTTCAACATCACTGCAATTGCAATAAACCGATATTGCTATATATGTCATAGTTTTGCCTATGACAAAGTGTACAGCTGTTGGAACACGATGCTGTACGTCTCCTTAATCTGGATATTAACAATAATTGCAACTGTGCCAAATTTTTTTGTTGGCTCTTTAAAGTATGACCCACGCATCTATTCATGTACATTTGTTCAGACTGCAAGCTCCTACTATACCATAGCTGTTGTGGTAATTCACTTCATCGTTCCTATCACCATTGTGAGCTTCTGCTACCTTCGAATCTGGGTTTTAGTGCTTCAAGTTAGAAGACGAGTCAAGTCAGAAACAAAGCCAAGACTGAAGCCAAGTGACTTCAGAAACTTTCTTACCATGTTTGTGGTCTTTGTGATTTTTGCCTTTTGCTGGGCACCTCTAAACTTCATTGGCCTGGCTGTAGCTATTGATCCTATGGAAATGGCACCAAAAGTTCCTGAATGGTTATTCATTATAAGCTACTTCATGGCCTATTTTAACAGTTGCCTTAATGCAATAATATACGGACTTCTTAACCAGAATTTTCGGAATGAATACAAAAGAATTTTAATGTCACTGTGGATGCCAAGGCTTTTCTTCCAGGACACATCCAAAGGAGGAACTGATGGTCAGAAGAGCAAACCTTCTCCTGCTCTAAACAACAATGACCATGTGAAAACTGAAACCTTTTAAACGTGTAATAGTCAATGCAAGAGTTTGTCATGGAGAAACCCAAGAATATAGTTGTTATGTTCTGGTCATTCTTGGTAACTTTTAGGGACTTTCTATTTGGATGGCACTTTGTGGTTGGAATACTGACTTCTTGATAAAGCACATTGCTCTGAACTCATTATTTGTATAAGATATCAATGTAAAATGTACTTCAGTATTAAAGAAGCAGGTGAACACAAGCTGTTTGAATTCTGAGAGCTGAATCCTACTCTCAGATATACGAATGAGTCATTTTTTTACTTCAGTGACTTGCATTCTTATACAACATCAGATACTTGTCTATGGCACAGCAGCTAATCAAGACTGTGGAGTGATATTTTCCACCCTCCTGTATCTGAACAAAGAGGATGAAGATACAGTCTGTTCTCCACACATATGCCTAACATCGCATTTCTGCGCATGTACTGGTGGCAGTAGCAGTATCTCTGAACCAAACTTGTAAATCTGAGAGAATATTTGTGTAAAAGCAATTAACATTAGGTCCTTTTCTCACAGATTTTTCATACTTACATACACTGAGATTGGGAATACAGTGTATTTACATTGTTCACCTTTTGTGGTCAATTTTATGGTAGATAATATAACACAAACGGTTGATTTCTTACATATTTACTTTACACAATATTCTTCCTTTAGAGAGGATTAAATTCTCATTGTGCTCCATTTATTTTCCTCAATGTATACATCCAATATCATTTGATGCACGCTTGACACATTTGCAACTGGCTAAAATAATGGCATATGACCTGCAATTATCTGGAGCAGCAACTAGTCACCAGGCAGGATATCCTAGGTCATCTGAAATTATGCTAAACCAAAAAAAGGCCTTTTGACTATAATGGTAGATATGAGATACTCACTTTACATGTCTACACCTAATCTTGAATAAAATCCATGGTTGTTGTCTAATCTAAGGTAGATAACCTTCAAGGTTCCCTAGAGTGGGCATATGTTTTCTTCCATCTGTGGTGATAAACACATGCAGGGATGAAATGAGTTGCTTAGTGGAGGTGCTGGCCTCCTTTGATTGGCTTTAGAAGGAGCTTTCATTACCAGTTCAAACATCTCACTTTGGATGGATAGATAGGGATTTACCTTGCCTAATTGCGAATGTCTCCAGTGTAGGTGCTTGCACACAATGTATTTTCTAAATTCCCACTCTAATCCATGGCATTCTAGGAAATGGTTCATTTGAATTTGAAACAGGCGTATTCTTCTCTCCATTCCACTGGGGCAGGGCTGACGGGAAGTCAGTGCTTAGTTGATGGATGGGCTTGAACCACAGTGATGATTACCCATTTTCTTTTCAAACTCAGTTTAAATTCAAAGTAGATTTTTTCTTTTTCTGGTAACACATTGTAGTAGTAAGCATATTGAGCGGATTCCAATCTGGGCTATACCTCACAGTGTCATAGTAATTTACACAGTGTGGTTTGTATTATCTCTAAATCTGATTAGGGATCTCTGTGCAAATACACAGTCAGTGAAGTTATTTTAGAATTATACCTGAAATGCACATTATTCTTACTAGTGCTGTTCATAGGAAAGGAAACAGGCTTCTGGTAAACCCATGTCAGGTACTAAAATAGGAAATGAAGGAATTCGGGCTGCTATTACATTCCAGTTTATGTTTCCTGACCTGGCTATTATGGAAAGTATTTCTGTAGTAGTGTTAATTTGTTCAGCCAATATATTGATCCTGAAATAAAGATGTATGAAACATCACCCTTATGTTGCTACACTTTCTGAAAAAAAGAAGAACCACAGTATTTTTAATGTTTTATTTGCTTGCCCAAAATGTATGTCAAGTACAGCAAAGTAACAAACGTGATAATTCTTCTAAGCTTCTTTCTTGCTCTTCAGATGAGACAAATTTAAGGTGGGGGTAGATAATAAAAGTATTGTAGCTAAAAGTAGCAATCATTAATATGGAACCTACATATTAATAGTTGATATGGTTATAACATGAGTTGAAAGTATATTCAGGAGCAACATATCAGCTCTGTATGGATTTATGCATCTTTGAGGAAATAATTATTATTTCCGTTATATAAGAGTTTTTATACCAGCATATCAAATACAGACACTTTAAGAAGAAGGAAGAAAGACAGATAAATCTAGGGCCTTGGGACAAAGTCTGTTTCCAGAAAATCTGGGGCATTTTCAAGCACGTAAAGTTACTGTCATCAAAAAGTGTTGTATTTTGTGTTTATTACAAGAATTAATTCTATTCCAGAATTGTTCTGATTAAAAAAGAAAAAAAAAAAAAAAAGCTGAAGAACACATTTAGATAAAAATTATCCTTCTTATTTCCCCAGTGTACCTTTAAAGAACTGCAAAAGCCTGGGAATTTTCCAATGAATAAAGAGCTATGGAGGATTGTATATAATTCTTAATGCGTATGTAACACAATTTTGGTTATCTGAAGAATTTCTTGCATTTAAAGGTATTTGCAAATGTAATGGAAAATGTGGAAGACTACTTTCAGTCATCTATCAATACGTTGTTATTTTAACTGGATCCTGCACACCCGATCTATAATAATTATAATAATCAATATTTTGACTCAAGTTATAATGAGCATACAATGAAACTGTTGTGGATGTCAGTTGTAGAACACTTAACCGATTCCTGTTCATCATCTTGTTAGTAACACCTCCAGCTGTAGTGAGAAACAAAATGTCTAAAAACATCTTTTAAAACTCTGTTTTTATAAATTTTTTGTGGCGTAATTTTACTCCGGGGTAAGAGCTGCATTAAGTGCATTGTCAAAAAGTGTATACTCTGAATTTAACATCTGGAGTTAGAGGTGGAAACTAAAAAGAATATGACCCACTGTGTGGTCCACCAGACTTGGTCACATAGGTAGAATTGTCACATTCATTAGCTGTAAAGACTTCTGTGCTCAGCCTAAGGGCTGTAGTCCTTGGGGATAGTTGGGAATGTCCTGTTGTGGTGTCTTCTCACAGAACAAGTTAATCTCATGTCATTAAGCAGGGAAAACTCCAAATAGTTGAATGGATGCAGAAAAAAGCCTTGAAACTGCTATATGAAGAATCATTCTTTGGGAGAACAAAGAAGAGTTGTTGACAGCATTTTTAAAAACATATTTTATGTCTGAAATACAAGCCAACTAATTTTACTTATGTGTCAACATACTGAGGTTTCCTTTTACCTACACTCATGTGATAAAACCAGCTACATGCATAACAACTGATATTATAAGCAGTGATAAGTGAGGTCTGGTGATGCCAGCTGTTTTTTAATTGCAAACTAATGAACAGTGAGGTTTTGTCCTTAGGAGAAAAGCCTCATGGCAAACCGCTTGTTTGTATGTATTTATTGTAAATATAACAGTTTAAGAGTGTAAGCACTAGTGATCCCAATGCTTTTCAAATAGCAAATCCTAATTCAGGCTTTAACAAACTTCAGCCTTTTTGTCATGCTTTAATTGCTGTCATTGAAATCAATGCAAATATTGTGGTTTTCGGACTAGATTCCTGCAAGGGTTAATTAGTCTTAGTCTAGTGTTTTAGACAATAGCACAGCAGGAAATAGGACTATCAAGCAATATTACATCATTAAACATAGTGCATCAAAAGATTTTATGGGCTGTTTTCCGCTTTGCCTTGAAGTGGCGCTAATCTTAAATTGGGTGTGATTGCAACACCATGAAAGCCTGTTGTGCTGCTAAATTTCAAGCAGATATTTAGTATTTAAGTGTATATCATATAATTAGCATACATGATTTATTAAAAAAAAGTTATTGTGGTAATTGCTCTGGATACACTTGGCCCACTGGTTACAATGCTCAGTTTTCAGCTGGAAATGCAAAAAGTGAATACAACGGCTCTAACAGGCCTTTCTGCTGTGTATCATACATTTTTATGGCATTCAAGTCATCTGTATTAAAGCACATTCTGCGTATGGAGACTTTTTTTCCAAGTTTTGTTTGTGTGGAGAGCAATTAAAAAGAAAAACAAAACCAAAACCCAACGTGACAGTGTTCCATACATAGAGACCATCTTTCAAATTCATTACATGCAAGGAATTATGAGGCCTCAAGTACCATTTCTTTGGGGAAAAGTATACAGATCCTGGAATTTTTATGCTCCATCTCATTCTCCAGCTATCATTCAGAAAGGTACACTTGCTCGTTGAACAGATCTTGCCATCATTCTTAACTTTTCCTATGGAAAAAAAAAGAAATTATATGGATTGAATTGGAACCTTTGAAACAAAAATGGTGTTAGTTGTAAGAATTTGATGTGCTACTGATGTATTTAGTTCTGCACCATCCCTACTCTACCCCAGAGGCCCAAGGCTTTGCTACAAGAAGGCTTTCATCCCATGTCCTTTGCAGCCTTAGGATTCTCCCTCATGTGCTCATTTTCATGGAACCAGAAAAGGATTTTACAGTAAATCTGAATATGGCAAGTGTTAGGTACAATTGGAATAAAATGGGAGTATTTTGTTTCCTTTTTTTCCCCTAGATGATATTTCTTATAAATAGTTTGAATGGGATGCATTACAGTTTAATAACACAAAGCTAAAACATACAGTATTTTTCTTAGTTCCTTGGAAAATTCAAAGTAGAGAGTATTGGCCTGGTGTCTTACAATATTAGTATTCCTAGCTTAGACAAGGCCTCTTTATGACCAAGGGAAGGACAAGAAGCCAGAACTTCTGATGGCATTCAGATCTGGATTCCTAGATTTGCTCCACTGATGTCCTGGGCTCTGCTCCCAATAAAACCCCAAGAGCACTCCATAACTTCAGCATTTATGGGTCATGTTGAAACGGCTGAAGAGAGAATGGAGCTCCATAATGTGTAGTTCCTTGTTCCTCGTGATCAAGGGAGCCTGAATCTTTTTGAGATCTGTGATTCCTACTGGTCTTATATGGCCCGTATGTGTGAGTGAAGGAAGACCCAGCTTGCAGAGCTGCTGTGGAGTTTGATATGGTGGCAGCATACACAGAAGAATAGCTAATAAATATCAGCTACACATATATGTGAACAAATAATACCATACATAAGCATACAAGCTCCTTAGAGTTGTTATGCCACAAAAGACTCAGCAGGGTGGAATTGAACTGTTATTTATCCAGTTGCAAAACCACTATGAGCCTTTAGGAGGGATGCAATCAAGAAATGAAGATATAGCAGCTGTGTTGGAAGGTCTGATCTTAGATCTTCAATTTGTCCCATAAAGGGAAAATCTTACTTGAAATTTCCTATTCCACCCTTTAAACCTATTTTCCAAAATTCAGGATAAAATGATCACTTACATTGGCAGAAAGGGGATAAAGGGATAAACAGTTCTGTAACACGAATGACATTGTACCCTGTTTTATCTCTCATCAAAAGCACATTTGGAGTCATGAAGGTATAAAAAGAAATTTATTCTTCCCCAAACATCACTGCCTCTGTATATTTTTAAAAATGGCATAGGTATCGATAACACATGTCTTAACCTTTGTACAGCTTTTTGTATTAAGAAATGTATTATTTCTTTAGGATCTCTGTATTACAAAAAGTGTGCTTACTTTTGGAAGGTAAGCACAATCATCTCTCATTTGGCAGTAAGTAGTTAATACATTCTTTCTTTCCAAGTGGCTGACAGCTCACTTTGCTGCATTTAAGCAGTGTCTTCATTGTGTTAATTGGATAAATTTATCACAGTTTTTAAAGGAAGAAAACTAACTTTTTAAATTGTCTTAAAAGAAAACACTTGAAAAGCAGGGATTTTATCGTCTCATACCTATTGCATGTCTTCTTTTGCCTTTAAATGTGCTGATAGATCTGACCTGCAGTGTGAAGCACCAGGAAAAGAAGCAGGCACCCAAGTGATCTTTAGGAAAGCAGAATAAAATACTGTTTGTAATGTTCATCTTTCTTCTCTGCTATATGACAGCAATAAGGGCTGAATCATTTCCTATGGTTCTTCAGAGATATTAGCTGCTGCAAGTATAATGGCCATTTCTTCATGCAAAGACAAGGGGTTCAGGTTTGACTGAGGATACTCTGGTCACCTGAGCATCACATTAAGTTATTTTGAAAGAAGAGTAAACTAAACCTAAGAGACCTTTTTCAGATGCCCTCATTTGAGGTAATCATTGCATAGCTTGTTATGGAGCCCCCGTGATTCTTCGTCATGGCCCTGTTCATTTATATTTACTGGATTGGCCATAGGTGGCAAGATTTACTTTATGAGTTTCAAAAGCTCAGGATTCTTTCTTTGAAGCTGCCACTGCCCTTTGTAAAAAAATCACATCCTCAGCTTTGAACTTTAGCTGCAGTCTGCGATTTTAACACTTCATTTAAATGTTAATGAGTTATTTTCTGAATTTCAGACTTCTAAACTGCTGCGTGGTTTTCAGACTTCACAATGAAGGTTTTAACATTGAAATGACATATCCTTTAGATTATGCTTAAAGGATTCTCTGTAGTTACATAGAGAAAAGAGAAAGTCAAGGGTTTCAGCAGGCAAAAATACACCTGTGGTCACAGCTGAGTTGTTCACTGATTAGCTACAATAAAGTAGAGAAAGGCAGTTGGAAAAGACCATTTAAATGCCCATGCAGCCATAAACCAAAATAGAAGCCTCATCCCATGTAGCATAAATAGCGGCAATCTATAGCTACAATTGATGTATTTACACAAGACATATATGTACAGTTTTTAGACTCACACCAAGCTACCACTGGTAACAGTGATTGCTGGCTTTTGATGGAGGACTCTCCACAGCACAGATTTCATTTTTCAGTACTGCAGCAATAATCATACATGGCTACAACAGGGCATCTCTTCTGCCACAAGTATATGTTCTAAGTACATAAAAGGCAAGTAAAACCATCCCGAGAGTTCATGTCACTGTAAAATGGGAAGGAGGTCTCTTGACCAGAATGGAGTCAAGTAAAAGTCTTCAGGATCTGAAAGATAATACAAAAAATGATCAGCTACCAGCTCTGTCCATTACTTACTATCTATTTCCTTCATTCAGAGCATCCACAAAGTTTCAACTTTTTTTTTCTGCAGCAGAACGAAGCAACAGGAGGTGTATAGAATATACACCTATACACTGCATTTCTCCCTATATTCAGGGATCAGCTGCAAGGACACAGTGGTTATGCTTACTACATGTACTTCATCCAAACAACTAGATTCTGGGGCATCCATGAATTAAAAAAATATACTTTTAGATTTGCCTGATTTCTGTGCATAAGGCAGTCATGTTAATGTCTTTTTTGCTAGTGGATTAAAGCATGTATTAGGTATATTAAGCCACCAACAATATATGAGTATATGGGGTCCTACAGATTTGCTAATGGCACCTCCAAGTTGCCAGAGGGCAACACATTTGTAAGGCGCACATTAATTTTCTAGACTCAAGTCCTCAAGATGCAGAGAGTAGGTTCACTGGTTTTAGCTTGATTTCTCCAATGCTCCTTCTTTTTAGCAGGTTCTTAGTGTACTGCATGTGTAATATTGGCTACAGTCTTCCTCCACAGAGGAGCAAAACTCCAGGGAAATAATTCTAGAGTCACGTTAAGATAAATCCAAAATAATCAAACAGTAACAAGATCATAGCTCTTCCTTTTTTGAGCCTTATTTTCAGGTTTTGAACTCATGGACACATATACTAATTTTTAACCCTAAACTTAGGGTACTTTGCAGGCTAAATGATATATCAATTTCATGAAGGTGACTGGGATTCCTTTCAGATTAAGGTACTATATACAGGAGGCAATTAGGATGTGTTCTAAAGCACATATGGCAAATAATCTGTGGGAAATGTGTAGACTTCTGGACAAACCCTAGGGCATTTCAGATCATTTAAAATGCCTTTGTACAGGCTGGTCAATTGGAAAACAAGGAGTTAACAGCATATTTCCTGGGGGGCAAGAATTACTGATGGTCAGGCAGCAAGACCCTTCCTTGAGTCATTTGTTTCCTTTAATCCAAACCAGCAACAAAACCAAAACAAAAACTCATCAAAGGGGTGGTTTTCCCACAGGAGTAATAAGGAGGTGTAGTCATTATAAGCAGGATTACAGAGCCCTCTGGAAGATAATTAAATGTTTTCTAACATACCACACAGTTGTAATTGAGGTCTGCTGGGGCAAAAAGTCTTTGAGAAGTTATTATTTACTCATTAATTCAGAAAGGTCCTTTTTATTTACACCCATGTGTGCATAACTAACTACATAGAATATTTATAGTATCTGACATCTGTTCACTATTCATTTGGAAACAAATAAAGCATACCCACAGTAGATAAGTTAAAACCCTGTATTATGTCATCAGGATGGGGATAGGGCCTTCTACACAGCATTTAGAGACACTCCTACACAGACCTGAATCACACTGTGTGCGAAGGAGTGGACAGCTCTCTCTGTTGCCTCTCCTTAACTCACTAAGAGGGGCTGCTTGACCTCAGAATGAGGAGGATTTTCTGCAGGAAAGCTAACAAGGAAGCAAGCTAAATCATGTAGGTAGCTGACATGCAAAAATCAATGGAAATGTTTAGGATTTGAAAGTTTTGCATTATGAATACTGCAAGAATGACTTTCAATAATTAGAAACATTAATGTAGCTTTGCAAAATCAATAATAAAAGACTGACACCAAAGAAAACCCCACATTTACACTGCTTATTGTAATGGGCTGTGGCGATTTGGAAAGTGATGGGCAACTCTATAGGCCATGTACCAATTAGTTTTGAATATGGTATCTACATCCCTTAAAGCAAAGGGTCTGTTCATACTGGTGTTTTCAACTTTCTCCATACTCCTACATCATCACTTTCCTTGGATAAAGCAGTTCAAATGATGAGTACTTTGTCAGTTTCATTTCACACAAGCATCTTTAGTACAAACACTTATCAGTACAGCAACTACCTTTAATGAGTGAAAGACTTAAAGTGATTAAAGAAATTAATTCAAATTGAAAAAATGGAAAATATTTGACAACAATAATTATGTCTAATGTCATTTAAAGCAGGTCTTTTCTTACAAAAAACCCTCAAACCTCTAAAATGTTTTCCAATAAAATCATAGAACCTAGTGTCGTGCTTTAAGCCATAAATCAGCCACACAGTTTGTTCACTCACTTCCCCCTTTTTTTCTTCCCTCTGCTCCTGGAAGGATGGGAAGGAGAATCGAAAGAATGCAACTCCCACAGGTTGAGATAAGAAC
>JAOEHY010042861.1:0-22186 GCA_025447955.1 Psilopsiagon aurifrons | reverse complement strand
CCTGCCCATGGCATGGGGGTTGGAACTGGATGATCTTAAGGTCCTTTCCAACCCTAACTATTCTATGATTCTATGATACATGCAATTAGAACAACAGACTAAGAGAAGTCTAAAAAATAGCTCAATCATAGCAGTGACATACAGCAAATAGTACAAACAAACAGTAGCCATGGCTACACAGCTAATTTGAACTTCAGTGGGCCTCTAACAAAATTAGCATCATTTTCTTTTAATAGTGATAATGACAAAATGTGTACAGGGTCTCTGTATAAAGATCTTTCATTATGAAAACAAGATGTAACAAAATTAGAACATAGTTGAGTTTGTGGTTTTAATCATTACAGTTGATGTAAATCAAGAATATAATTGTTTTGGTTTTAATGTCTTCACTAATTCACAGCTGCCCAAAGGCAGCTATAAATGGCACATCTAATAGTTAACATTTACTACTTACAGTAAGTAGGAGACTGCACAGCATTTGCTTGTGGAGACCTTTTATCCTTTCTGCATTCCCTTTGCCTTCTGTGGCTAAATGCATACTGATTCGCAACCAGAAAGTTACTGCATTAATGTGCTTAAAACAAAAACTTATGTACAAGTTCTTTCTTAGCCAAATTAAGAAAGAACTGTTACGTACCAAATGTGAACAAAGGAGAATAAAATTTGGGTATTTGAAACTGTAGATTTTGGTAGATGATAATCCAAGCATATTTAAAACAAGAAAAACAGTATTTTCTCTGTGCAAGAGAAATCTGCCTTGAACATTTGGACTCAACATTAATAAGTCTGTCAACCATCTATATACACTGTACATACAGTACAACTCCATATGAAAAGTTATCCTGCCAGTTAGTATAGAAGACATGCCAACTAGTGTCAAATAGGAAGGAGTATCTTCAACTCCAAGAGATTTTCAACAGCATTACTTGAGGTTACAGAATAAAAACAATAAAACAATTGTTCCATTGTTTTCTCTAATCTATTTTACTATTTTTCGTGGACATTCTGATGCTAGTGACTATAGAAATCAAATTTGTAGGCAAGTACTGATAAGAGAAGAATAATTTGCCATTACTACATTAGTCTGATTTAAATAACCTTTTCTTACAAATCCCTGGAAAACTGTAGAGCTGAACAAAAACGTGGAAAATTATTAATTTCAGCTAGCAGACATAAAATTAATGTAAATGGATTCAGTGTTATTTGTAAAACACAGCTGGGCAAGTGTTGTAAAGAATTCAGTTATTTACACATGCTTATTTGATGGTATTTTTGTTCCATTTCTGTTTGCCTTGAGGCATCACATTTAGGTGATTGACTTGTCCTATCAAAAATTCATAGAAAAGAATTTTCAGGAAACAAAATCTGAATTAGTTTAGAAATTATAATCAAGGGATGGCAAACAAACATTAGACTGTGACTAATGAGCAGAACTGGGATATTATAAGAAGATGTCACTAGAGGTGTTTTAGTGAAAGAAAAATTGAAGCATGTATCTGGAGAATATCCATTTCTCTTGTCTTACTCTCAGTGAATGCATACACACAGTACAGAGTATAAATCAATTCATCAGTTATGAATTTACAAAACCTAATTTGAGAACAAACCCAATCAAAAAAGAAAATAAAAATATCTTTTCAAAAACAGATTCTATAGCTGAAAATGAGCTTACCTCAACAAATTTAAAAGACTGCAGCAATTAAAGCTGAAAGCCTTCCCCATGAATTTAGCTAGATTAATCGCTGCAGAATATGAAATAATAAGTGGGCATACTGTAAACTTTGTAGTGAAAGGCACTAAAATGTCATCTATTAATTTTCAACTGAAACAATACAAGGTAATCGGGAAAGTTAATCCAAGGAAAGAAGAAAAGTCCACTGTTTGTTTAATATTTTCCAGTTGTTTATTTCCACTACAGTACTGACAGGACAGTAGTGGACTACAATACAGTCCAAGGATCCAATCTGCATTGACCTGGGGTCTCATATAAGTTAACACCTATTTCTCTAGTTTTTCCAAACAGTATTAGGAGTTCCAGGCAAAGAGCATACCCAGAAAGCACTATGGGCCATAGAACCAGCTTACTGAGCAGTCAAATCACAGCTCTGGTCTGTAAATTGGATGTATACTATTGTTTGGCTATATAAAGAATAGATAAAGCATATTTATATTGGTAAGCTCAACTGACTTAATGGTAGATGTAACAGAGCATACTCAGGCAAAAAACAGAGATCTCTGTCTTCACTTCCCTAGATACAGAAGAGCTTGCTGACAATAGCTGCTCTTGGTTGACTGCAGTTCCTCTGATAGTTACTGAGGCAGCTCTAACTCCAATTCCTTTTAAGTCTAAGAGGCCCCACACATTTTGCTCAATAATGTTTACCCATTGAAGGCGGACTTTTTTATGACGACAATTAACTGCGAGTTAAGCCTCCAGGCCTGAGGCCATGACACTAAGAAAACAAATGTCAATTACTGACTAGGAGAACCAAAAAAAATGAAAAGGAATTGCAAAAATATGCACTGAGCAGTAGAACACTAATGGAAATCTACAGTGTAGTAAATATGCTCCCATCTCCTAGACTTCCCTGAGAAGTACACAAACAATGCCTGCTACGTTTTAGCTTACAACACATGGCAGTTGTTTGAAGAAACAGTCTGTAAAATCCACACACAGTCTAAGTGCAAAACACAGCAGTTGTGCATATAAACTACTACATACATGTAAAACAGTTGCACTGCTATGTTTTGAAATTCTTAGTAACCAAAATGTTAACACTGGAAAGATACACCAAAAACAGAAACAGAAATGCAAACCACCAGCTTGAAAGTGACACAGGATGGGTGCTTTGAAACAGCTACTGTGATCATTGTTCTTGGAGTAGAGTAAGTGACCCTGGAAGGCAAGGATATAGTTGCTAAGAGAGGAATCTCAGCAGGGGTGGCAGGAAGACTGCATTACAGGTGAAGGGTGAATCAGCATGAGCGTTGGGAGAAAATTTTACAGAGATAAGGAACAGAAACATAATGAGTTTCATAACATAAACAGCCAATGAAGTATCTTTTCACATAGTCGCCTTCACCATATTTTTTCAACAGTGAGGGGAGACACTGAGAGGAAAAGATGGAGAGGAAAAAAGGAAAAGGATAGACATGGAAGACAGCTGACATGCAGTTGGCCTCAGATTGCATTGCTTAATTTATAGCAGAATCAGAAAGCACTAGGTACAGCTTTGCTATAACAGACACAAAACATCCGTCTCTGTACTTTTGTCACACACTAGTCCAGTCCAAGAGTTACTTCTTTTGACTGTGATTTCAGTGGAAGTACAAGACAGAATTCAATCCATGAGAGGGTCTCCCCACTCCTTTGTACTAAGTGGAATATGAATACATGAGTTTGCATTTTGCTACCCTCTATTTCAAAAAGGTAAACATATTCCCAGTCAGGAGCCATCACAAGCAAGTTCAAGCTGAAGAGTCTGTAGAGGTGATTTCCCTGAACAATAGGTATCTGTTGTGGCTTAAGCCCAGCTGGCAACCCAGAACCACGCAGCCACTTGCTCACCCCCTCCTCTTTCCTCCCCCTTGCTACCAGAGGTATGGGAAGGAGAATCAAAAGAATGTAACTCCCACAGGTTGAGATAAGAACAGTCCAGTAACTAAGGTATAACATAAACCACTGCTGCTACCACCAATAATAATAATGATAAGGGAAAGAACAAGGGAAGAGAATATAACTGCTCACCACCTACCGAACAACACCCAGCCCAACCCCAGCAGTGACCTAGCCTTTCCAGGTAACTGCCCCCAGTTTATATAGTGGGCATGATGCGCTGTGGTACAGAACACCTCTTTGGCTAGTTTGGGTCCTGTCTCTGCTTCCTCCTCCCTGGCAGAGCATGAGACTCAGAAAGTCCTTGGTCAGAGCAAACATTACTGAGCAACAACTGAAAACATTGGTGTTGTCAGCACTGTTCCCAGGCTGAAAGTCAAAACCACAGCAGTGCACCAGAAGTGAAAGGAGAAAAATGACTGCTGCTGCTGATCCCAGGGCAGTATCCAATACACAAAAGCAGTAACAAGGTGGAATATTCTGTTGAGAAACAACAGCAATTTGCATCTAACGATGCATCAATGTATCAACATGCTAATTTGTACCTAGGTGAAAATAATAAATAAATATACCTTTAAAATGCTATCCTCTTCCTATGTAATTTGTGAGAAACTCATGTGCCAGGCTGAGCTTTCTTGGCACAGTGACCACTACGAAACTAGGTCAAGCTCCTCACGCTTCCCTACTCAGTTTGACACTGGAGACAAAACATTGCAGGAGCCACTGAAGTGAACTGGAGTCAGTAGCAGCAGTGAACTTAACTCCTGTCAAATATACTCTATAATGTTCAATAGCCCATATAATTGCACATCTCTACTGCAGAGAATTTCATTTCTGATAAGGGCGAAATTTCACAGCAGAAAAGAAATAGAAAATAGAAATACTGTTTACTTTTAGCATTTGCTCACTTCATTTTTATTAGCTGTAAACAATGAATACTGTAACTCTGAATATATATCCTTCACTGTCACACAGACAGTAAGCAAAGCTTATATACAAAAGTACATTAATTGAATCTCTCTTCTATTTACAAGTTGCTTATAAGCAGCTTGCAATTTTGGAAAATGCCATTATTTAGGCTGGCTGATTAAATAATCTGTGAGAAGGGGTTAATTCCTTGTTAAATGCTCCAAGTCGGCTATTGAAACTAGTGCCAAGTTAGTGCTTATTGAAATACAAGATAGATTTTGAGATTCCATGATAAGAACAAAATTAGCTTTATAGCAAGTACCAAGTATTTCAGTATTTCCTTGGTTAATATACGGTAGGGAAGTGGTACAAGAGGCTTTTCCCATTCTTTCTGCCCACACCACACACTCATGAACACTATTTGAAGAGAAATTAAAAATGTTTGTTGAACTCAGTGGTAACAACAAGACCCATTGCAGCTCCTTTTACTATGTATAATTATAGTCAGACAATGCCATAAGCTAAACTGGTGGGGAGGTGTAACCAAAATCACAAAACCGTTAATATGAGCTGACTCTCCAGTCAGAGCATACAGCACGAGTGAAGGGAACTGCTAAAGATATCAGGAGCACTGAGTCTCCACTTATGTAAAGTTCTGAGTTTATGTGACTTTTCAACCTGGGAATTCAAGTGATCGTGCCCTTGCTTGTGGGCCTGCTTGGGACAGAGTTCTTGATTTATGTTATCAATATCAAAGCACAGAAAATGCTGTAGATGTTAAGGCTAACAACAATTCACTGCACCAGGTTTTTTAAGTGGCCAAAAGATTTAAGTAAAAATCATTACAGTAGCTTGCTGGTGGATTCTTTGTCTCAAACCCCAAATTAGCTCTGTATTTAGCCCACCCATTTACATTCACAAAAGGCAAATCAGGAGACAGCCATTTTTCTCCAGTGTTTCAACAGCTCATTTTAATATCCATGTTACTTCAGTAGTACCTGCGGAGCAATCATGATGAGGTAACCAGTTTCAGAAGTACAGTGCACAAAACCTAACTGAACCAGAATTAGTGTTCCAAAGGAACATATAAATGGATTCATAAACTCACACTCAGACAAACTCAGTACTAGAATATTTAAAAGAAATCCAGGGAAGTTTTTCAATATTAGTTCTCTACTGAAGATATTTCTCCATTTTTTTGTCATAACAGTTGAAAAAAACATGCAGATAATCCTGCATTATTTAAAGAACCATCAAAAAAAGGCACATCTCCATAGTGCAATACTGACTTTGCACCAAAGCCTGGCTGCGAACAGCTACTTTTCAAAACAGTCCAGCAAGAGGAGATTTACATATTTGCATTCTGCTAAATCAGGACAATTAAAACAAAAGGAAAACAAAAAAAAAAAAAAAAACCACACTTGATGAAATTAACTATGAATATGGTGTTTGTCACCAGCATAATTTCATTCACAAATGTGATTTAGAGGAAGAAAGCATTCTCAATGAGGTTTGTAACCTGCACAACAGAGGAATAAGCTCTGTGAAACTGTTCTTGAGATAAGCACGTCTGGATACTGAAAGACTCAAAAAGAAAAATCAGAATCTATAGAACTTCAAAGTTCAAAGTCACCTTTGGCTGTTAGCTTATATTAGACCATTTTAAATACCTTTTCATATCACATTTTGCTGCCAACTTTATTAAAAGTAAATGTTATATTATTTTCCCATAGAGAGCATTTAAAATCATGAAAATTAAAGCTATTCTCATTTTTTAATGAAATACTATTAGAAATTGCTTTATGTTGAATAAGATTACATTGATATCCAGCAGTCTCTGTACATAGAAGGTAACTCAACTTCAATGATATAATTTTCTCCTTTGAAAGCCACCAGATTTCAGTATTTACCTATCCCCTACCAACCCCCACACACACACCTCCACACCCCCCAGCCTTTGAGGCCCAAATCATTTCCCACTGGAAAGAACCAGAGTTTTTCTTGTTGAATTCTATGTACATCACACTTCACCCTAGATGCGTCAAGCATGTCTTGTATAAAAGCAGATTTGTCCAGAGAACAAGATAATGTGCTGTCCTATGGGTAGATTGATTTACAGTTTCCACTATAGATGTATACATTGCTCTAACATGCAGTCTCATTTTTTATTTCATATTTCTTGGTGGTATTAGAACAGATTTCTAATTAGGCCATCAGTGAGCAGTCACAAGTCAGGACTCAGAACAGTGAACCCTTCTCAGGATTCATCCTGCACTGCTAACCCATCCACAATCATCATCATCTGAGGGAAACAATGTCCCATCAGAATTATTCCCATACAGAGAAACTGAGGGAATAGGATTAAATGATTTTTATATTTTTTTTTTTACCTACAGATGGCCAGTGACAGAATCAGCATTGAAAGTCAGCTGCCTTTGCTTCCGAATTTATACTCTAATCATTGCACCTTGTTCATTTCCTGAGGAACAGCATGGGGTATATCACTATCTCTACCTATAATTATGGGTGTTTACTGTTTGATGTGCTTCAGGGATTTTATTAGACCAAGTAGGAAGACTTCAACCAACTTCTCAAGCAAAGCTGCTCTTGAATAACTGCAGGTTGTAAGTTAAAGACAAAAAAGCCCAACAATGAATAATGTGACTCCTTGAAATTTCTAGGGGGAGATATCACTATGAAAAGTAAATCCAAGTTCACTGTAGTAAGGGTATCAATATTTACAGGCAATCAAATACTTAATTCACAATTTAAAAGTCATCACTGAAGAACATTTCATAATGCTTCCTCACCTATAGTCAATATTTGGGTTTTGGTTTGTTATTTATGAAAAAACACACACCCCAAAACCCACTTTTGGAGGTCTAAAGAGATTGCAATCAGCTATAGCTTTATTGTGCAGCTAATAAACACCCAAAGTCGAATTCCTTTCTGTGTGAGATGGGCAAACAGTTAATATAACAAATATAACTTCGGGATCCCAATTACAATGAGAGTAAAAGCATGATGCGCTTGAAAACACTATTTACACAGACTAATGAAGACAGAAACATGCAGCTCAACCTTGGAGCCCAGAGGTAGTTCTTAATGGACAAGAAAAAAAAACAACAAAACAATAAACTGGGGAACCACACAACTGAAGAGGCAGATGCATTAGAAAAGTAAAATCTGAACCTCTTTGTCTCAGTTCAGAACCTCCCATAATTTGCACTTGTACCCAGAATCATAGGTGCTAAGAGAAAACTACTAGGCACCCCTTAAAACCTGAAGCTATGATGCCATATACTCACAGACAGTTATGATTCATTTTTTTGCTGTTGTAAACAGCTGGTAAAGCTGCCCAAGATTTGACCATAATAAAAACATTGACAGTAATGACAGACAGTGGGAATCAAGCATTAATGCTATTTAAACCCACAAAATAAATTCTCCTAGTTAACTGATTTTTCTATTTATATAAGATCAGTTTGCCTTTTCTTCTTAGTATTCATCAGTAAGGTAATAACAGGACTTTTACTTGAGTTTTCAATGTTAAAAGTAGACATCCTTTATGTTTTCTGAAATACTAAATTTTTATTCCATATGAAAAACTCATCAGTAATTATTTGATTTTCTCTCACACAACTCAGAAAGAGTTAAATTCCTTTTTTTTAAAGATTATTCAATTATTTTATACCCTTTCCCAGCTAAAATTGCAACAACTACTGCTAGGAACTGATCATCAATAATTCCTGCAAGGCAATTAGCAATTTTTCTGCTAATGTGTGAATATCAAGATTACACAAGTACTTAACTAATTCACAGCCTCAGTAATACATTTTAAAAGTCCCTTATTAATTAAAAAGAAATACAATGTGTATAGATTTACTTTTTAAGATTTCAGTGTACATTTCAAATAGAAATTATTGACTAGTGGGGTTCTACAATGATTTCCTGGCTCTTTTAAATTTGCTTGGCTGGAAAAATACAATGTAAAAACAAAAACTCACAACACCATGGGAACCAGGAGTTAATCCAAGATGCAAAATAAAATATGCACAAATAAAATATGGAGTAATTAAAAAAAAAAACAAACAATGCATTTTAGGCCATTTCCAGATATGGCTTCATTTGGCAAAATTCTGATACTTCTATATTTGCTATCATTACATACTAAAAAAGCAAGTCCAAAGCAAAAATTCAAATATCCCAAAAGGCTGAGTATTCTTCAAATCTACAGAACTATTTAAATTCATTAAGCTACAAGGGCAAACCAAGATCCAAATTTAAAATTCAAAGCTAACAAGGTTTTAATTCAGAGTCAGCATGTTCTCTGATCTATGATTATACCGAATTTTAAATTAAGTGACAGAAAACTATGTAAAAGACTTTCCTCTAGGAAAAGTAGGGAAGAGTTTCACGCTTATGTTTCTGGTTTAGTACAATACGGTTTATGGCATATCTGGTAAAGATATGCTTTATATATGCCACCTATTATCTGTAAAAATGCAACCAGAAGCAGATACTTTTGCTGCAAAGGGATTCTCAAAATAGATAAGGCACACTGGAATGGAGGGAAACAGAGACAGGTGCCTACAGTCGTACAATAAATCTATGACAGAACAAGGCGCAGAGCCAGGCTTCTGAATGCCAATTCAGTAATCTATCTGCAGGTTATGCACTTCACAGATATTCTGCAGCATTATTCTGACTAATTAGCTCAGAAGCTCAAGATATAAAGGGTTTTGCTTCATTGGAAAGTGTCCATACTATTTGTGAACTATCTTTACAATGTTGCTAAAAATTATTCAGACACATGGGGGAGGGGGGTGGAGGGGAGGGTCAAGTGGAAGAGAAAGAGAACTGAGGATCATTTGGCAATATCGCTGTGAACATTTTTACAAGCCCTCACACACAGTCACTGAAATCTGTGCCTTTATTCAAGCTGGAAAAACAGCAACTTAAGGTCCTATTAGCCTGAGCTCTTCCCAAACCGATTTCATGTCCCTTAGAGTGAGGGAAATGAACTGGAAACCAGCCTCCCCTTAATCTCTAAAAGACCCTTAGTTCAGTCAAGAAAATTCTTATTATTAATCTTGAATTTACCCAGTAATTAAAAGATAAGGAAGTATTAAACATTATATGGCAAAGATGATCTGCTGTGATAGTTGGAGAGAGGCAGGCGGGTCTGCTGGACACTGAGGATTCAAGGTAATTTTTTTTATTAAAATACATTATTAGCCAGGAGCTACTTTCATGCTATGAATTAAACTTCACAGATAATAGCTTAGATTAGAAATAATATTTTTTCAGTCATTACTGAAATAATGAATTCCCATTGGATGGTCCTAGGATGGCAGAATAAATACGTATGAAAGAACAACAAAGGCTAACACACTCTGTCAAGGTTATTCTGCCACTTGGCAAGTGACACAGCAAAAACACCACACCATTTAAAGGGAGGTGTATTTCAGCTTTAACTTACATAGCAAAGAAGTAAACTTCTACACTCAAAAAACTGACACAACTACTATTTCAGCTTCAGCTTTTCACACAAAGTATATTTGAAATAAAACTTGTAAGTCTTTACACAAAGTGAATCAAGCCCATTTTGAGAAGAATGCAATGAATAATGTAGCCCTCGTGTAGTTCTTTCAGATGAAAAACTTTCAGAAGAAATAAGTTTTAAGTAAAGGTCAGTCTAAAGATTTGAGAAAGAAAAATGTCCAAGAAATGAAGAAAGATCAAACTGAGGCTTGTCAGCAAGGTTACTATACAGAGCACTCATTAAGGATATCCTATTTCAAAAGATATTTAATTATTTAGTTTCTTGTTAACTTTTAAGACTTGATTACACCTCAATATTTTTAAACTAAAACAAATTACTTAGGGGTACTGTTTCAAAACATGCTCAAGAACACCCCTTCAGGAACTCTCCACCTCAGTGAAGAAGAGTTCTTCCTTTGAAAAGCAGTAATCTGAAATAAAGGACTGCTCTGGTTGGCATGTATACATGCTATACTTCTTCACATCCTTATTAATTATCAAGGCTCAGAAACACATGGAAATGTGCTCCTATCACATCACATGAAATTATCACACAAACTATAAATCTAACATCTCATTTGACTGGAATGAAGGTCACATGTGCTAGGTTCCACTGTTTGATAAAGCCTTTTTCTCAGGTGCGTTTGCAGTTGCTCATGCAATTTGGCAGATAACACTGGTGAACACTCCTAATTGTTAAGCTTACAGTACTGTTATGTATAAAAGCAAATCAAGAGTATGTAATTGGACACATTCCTGAATGCCTATCAGACTTGGAAAATCAAGACCACCACCATACACACACAGAAAAAATACATTGTGGAAACCAGAAAAAAAGAAATTCATGCAAACATTTTAGGAAACAAAACAGAACAAAACAATCAAAAAACCAACCAACAAACAACAAAAATTGTCAGAAACACATGAACAATGTCAAAAAAAACCCAAAGACCACCATAACTGCCCTGAAGGACATTTAAAAACTCAGCTTATTTTTTGTAACTATTTAAATGTATATTACATATCCATATACAGGTATTGGATAAGTATGCTATATATTAAATATTCATTCAAATGAGCAAATAATATTCAAACTCCAATGAGCTAATATCTTCAAATTAGATATAAAATGACAGATGCTCTAACTATAGGATTTTTTTCAGTAAATGTTTAATTAATATTACTATAGAAAATCATGTCCCAATTTCCCTGACCCTTTTCAAAATATTTAACAATACACATATTGAATTATTTCCTGATTGTTTAGAAAAATACCTAGACCACACATGAATCATGATAGCCTCTAGCCGTGAAGTTCTCCTTTTGTCAGATTTTAGCTTAGTAAATGAAATGGTTCATCATTTCTTCTTATTAGCTAAGCTGCCATTAGGTCACGCATCAGTTTCCTTTAATCACAACAGCACAGCATTCCCATGTTTTCACAAGGGTTTTAGATTCTGGATCAGCTGCACAAAAGCACCTTACATACACTTAAAACCTAAAAATGAGAATACAGACTCAAATACTCAGACTGCCAGTCTCATAAGTAATTACGCATGCCATCCTCCTATTACCAGTTGGAATCTCCAGAGTTTAGCAGTGCTAAGCAAGACTCCGACTACACCAGGAAACACATTCATAATTATCTCACTAATGCTGACACAATTTCACCACCACTGACTTCAGAATCAATGGGTAGATTTTGCATTTCCAAATACACAGCAGGTATATAAGATGTGCTATTAAGCAGTTATGTTCTGAATTCACTTTCCAGAACATATTCCAAAAAAAAAAGTGCATACAAAATGCAAATATATTCAGAATCAAGACACTTATTTTACTTCTTTTTTTTTTTTACATCCATAGCAAGTAAACATGAAAAGGAAACAACATCTATGTACAAAGTTTACAGGTCACAATCAAGTTAATTTGAATAAAAAACACCATCTGAGGAGTTTAGAAACATTTGTACACTATTCAGAGGTTGTTCTGAAACTGCATGCCAAATCTCTGAGGAGCACAGAGAAGCTTTTGAGCTCAGATACTAAACGCTCATGGCAATTGCTTAGTGAAGGTTGACTGGATGTTACCATCTCCATCTGGTTAGGGAAATGATCATACAGAGAAATCTCTAAATATACACAGCCTTATCTGTTGATAGTAACACATAAAAGAAGGTTTTTACAAGCAGCATATTTTCATTTGTTTGTCTTTAAACTATCCACTGCTAGAAAAACATTTACCCAGATAAACATTTCCCAAGGAATGAAGCTAAATAATTATGGAATTAAATTAACAGATGATTTGTTCATCTAGTGGAAAAGGGAAAGTTGATACAGATAAGATACAAAAGAACAAAGACCGTCACCTTTCTTTTTCTCCTGTTTCCTGACTGAGAATGCAGTGAATGGTTTTCAATTAAAGCCACACAATGAGGAATGACAGCAGTACTTGTCCTCAATGCTCCTATGATCCTAGCACTTTCATAAAGGCAATCTCTGCCTACTGGAACCTTCAGAGAAAAAAACATCTATTCATATAGAAAAGTTGATCCAGAAAGCTAGATCAGCATCTGGCATTGAGTTCTGAGGCACATAAGAAACCAACACTTTCATTCTAACACTAAAACAAAATTATAATCTCTGCCATCACAAACTGCTCTCTCCTATCTACTGGATCAGTGACACATTGTCAGACTGCTTCTAGACCTCCAACACTTTTCAAGTCCTGATTCTTACCCATTCTGAACTCTAAGAGCAGTATGGAGAACTTCTAGGAGGATCTTAATTTAAAGAATTTGTAGTCTCCTGCCCTAACATCAATAACTGTATAAAGTGCAAAGCAACAGAATCATATCCACAGTACACTACTGTCAGAAGGCAAAGGTGACTTTCCAACTTGGTCTTCAGCTATCACCTATCAACAGGTCTGTCAAAGACATGTCTGCTCATTGCATTTTGAACAAGTACTTTCTTACCCCACACTCTGCTAATGACCACTAACTGAAGAAATGCCTTTTCCTTATTCAGTCTTCCACTGATACTGTTTCACATGAACCTGGAAGGCAGATGCATTCCCCAGGAATCAATTATGTAGGCTGAGCCAAAACCAGCATGTTCACAGTATTGTTGCTTGTCCTGAAAACAGGGTGCATGCTTCAGATGAAAGCATAACATAGTCTGATTGCTGCCAGAAGCCAACATCACATTCTGCATACAACAATGTAGTTAGATAGGTAATAGAAACCCGAGTTCAAACACTAGAATCACACAAAGATGGAAGGATCTTGTATAGGTTTGAAAGCAGTGCTCTTTGTTTTACTGAATTAATTCTAAGTCATATATCAGCTAGCTTCCCTGGAATCTCTCCCCATGTTTCCCATTAAGGAACACATTCACTTTTAACCCTGAGATTAAAATACATTCTGAGACCACAATTTCACATAGTCAGAGCCCTATCATATCACTACAGAGCCATCCTGAAATGTTGCACAACACTTCTAGGTTCATTCAACTGCCTTAAAGTGAATGTACAGTCATTACCTTAGCTTCCTATCCTCAACCAGGCCCTATTTCTGGAAAATTAAGTCACATTTTTCCTGCAGTACAGTAGGAATGCTGTGTAGTTATACACAAGCTAATAATGCAGAGACAATTGAGTTGGACATCACTGGTATTAGCTGCAGTGGTAGTGACAAAAGTAATATCCAGAAAATATTGCTTGGTGTTGCAACACTAAACTCCTGCAAAAAGTAAGCTATCTTCTGGCATCTAAGTGAAAAACATTCACATCAAGTGCTTGGGCTTGAGGTTTCATGATGCTGCATGATAATGCACTCTGCTTTCATTGCCATTCATTGGTGTATAACTGCCCTGATGTCCACAGAAAGTCTGAGGATGAATGGAAAACATACTCATCATCTGACTCAGTTTCCCCATGCTTTCCAATACAGTACTCTATTTCATGCCCTAGAAAAATCAAAAAACAAAAAACCTAGCTCCAGCCATTTACTGTGCAGACACTTAAATAAGAAAACTTACTGAAGTAAGTTTGTCACTTATTGCTGTGACAACAAACAACGCCTGTATTCCACAGACCCAATATGCTGTGATAAGAGAACATCTGTTTTTGGAAGAGAGTTTTGAACTGCATCAAATCTGAAAATCTTCCAAGAAAAGACTCCTGCAAGACTTCTGACATTGTGATTCCCTGTCTCTAAACAGTGGGTCAGGAACATAGATCACCTGTGTCGTGCCTTATGGGATTTCTCACACACAAAACCAAAAAAAAACCCCAAAACTAACCAAAGAAAACCCACCAACACACACAAAAAAAACAGGCCCCAAAAACCAAAAAACACATCAAACCATGAAACTCCACAACTGGCTTATGCTCGAAACTATTCCAAACCATGCACCTTCACAGCCAAGACAAATAAATGTTCGACTATTTTGGATGCAGGAACCTACTATTGAAGCTATCATCAACAAATTTGCTTTATAATTAGATTCCACAGGGAAACCAGAGGATCAGGAGTTTAGAACTGTTCTTGTCCATTTCATCATTTATGATCTAGTCCATCCTGGCAAATATTTGCCATTAGAGATTATAATAGGCCTTACTAAAATCAAAGTAATAGAACCAATTCTTAATTATGCTCACTACGATTAGAGAATTTCACTATCGTTTAATATTCTTCCAGCCTTGAAATCTGTCCACAGAGAATAAGATTTTCAGCATTAGGTTAAGCCACCTGCCTGGAAGAGACCCATAATACATGCACTTGGTTTTTTCCCTTCTTTCAATTTTATTTTGCATGATTAATCAGATGCATAGTGCATAGCTTTCTACAGGCTCAAAGCAAAACCACCGCTGTCATAAAAAGCTACTTTTGCATAATCAGATTACAAGACTTAACATGCCATTTGTCTTCATTACACAACTGATGAGCAACTCCCCAGTTGCTTGGTTTAGTTCTACATGCTGATTAGCTATTATAAAAATAAACAAGTTTTGGAGCATTCAAATCGGTTGGAATGAATAAACAAGAGTTGAAATATGTATCATCAAGAGGATGATGCATAACTATTTCAGTACAATATGCACCCTGAAATACATAACTTCCAAAATATACCTTCATTTGAACTGCCCTTCACCTATACATATAGCAGTCTATATATTCGATGTATATAGCAGATGTTTATTCTGGTCAATATATAGCTCACCAATGTGCATCTCAAAAGATGAAATGTATGCAAACAGGCTTCAAACACTTCCTGGAAAGATATCAAAAATGCACTATTACAGAGATAGAAGAGGCAACCTTAATATACTGGAACATATTAACCCTAACTCTCTTCAAAGGGGTACAGAGGGAGGAATGAAAGTAAGTATTTCTGATAAACAGGACCTCACATATTGATGATGAGGCAATCTGTACAGTTTAATGCTATTAACACTTGCCATAGATACAGCCAAAACAAAACTGAGGAATAGTCTCAAAAGGTCTGTTTCTCTGTAGACACACAAATGTGTAGAGATTTCATCTGTGTGAAACATAACCATTAGATATACAAACCCAAAGTTAAGGAATTCCTTCATTAATTGCTTTATTTAATCTTCTGCCGTGTAAAATTTATATCACTCTACATTATAAGATAATGCACAAGTGGTTCCTGGTATATCTGGCTGCATCTGTATCATTCGGTAAACCCTTTTTTGTCTCCACAAAAGAGGGGTTTTGGAAACTTTTTCTTTCTAGTCCCATTTCCATACGTACCTCTTCATCTCTTTTTATCCTCTCTGATTTGCTTTGTGATTTGCCAATATCCTTTCAAAAAAAACCCTTGCAATGTTCAGTGCAGCAATTTAGGAGAGGCAGATTTAATCATTTTATATGTAACTGTGCAAACCAGCACACCAAAAACACCTAAATAGGATAATTTACACTTAAACTAACAACCTGAATTGGACTTTCAAAACTACAAATAAACAAAAACAACAAGAACCCCCCCCAACAATAAAAAAAATAAACCCCAACCCACAACACACACAACCAAAGAAAGAACTAAGAAGGAACTATACCTACCAGCAGCTTCCTTAATCAGAATGTGAGGTATTTACTAATGATGGCCTCCTGTTCTGGAGCTCTCTAGAGTCCATCACCAAAAAGAGAATTCTAGAACTGAAAGGAAAATTGTGCTTTTTTTCCTCTTGCCCCACACAATTCCAAAATATAAGATGGTCCTGGTCAAACTTTTGCCTCACAGGACCTGTGGACATTTATTTCATCTCCTCAGAAACCTGTTACCACCCTTGCAAGCTTTTCTTCCCGAGTTTTATTCTTCTGCAAACTTTGGAATTTAGCCTAAGGAGCTAGGTAAACTACAATGAACACTTACACAGGCTTTGAGCCTGTAAGTACATGTGCCCAATTAAGGTTATTTTTAACCTCAATTGGTTTGCTATATTAGCACAAAAAAAGAGATGGTATAAGGTTGAATAATCAGCCAAATTCAGGGAAAATTAATAAACTATCATTGCTCAAAATAAAAGATACATATATATATGCTTCGTCCATTTGTCTCAGCCTTTTCTCCTGCATTATCTTTCTTTCTTTCTTCCCAGCTTGATTTCCTGATTCAGTCCCTGTCTCAGGTTTTATGTTCTCAGAATGTCTTACATTTGTGAGCATGATTTTATCCAGCAAGTCCCCCGATGTAAGGGACCATGTGGCACCCCCAGACAGAGCTCTGCTTTTCCCAAGGAAGGCTGAGCTACTCCTATTCACAGAGTAGTGGTCAACATAAGACTGGAATACAACAGCATACCTCTCAGAGCCACTCCAGCTGAGTGGCTATATACCATTTGAAATATCTTTTATTCAGGAAAAGACAATCAAAGGCCCATTTAATATCTCCAACAACTGAGGTATGTTACAAAGAGAGAAAATGACAACACCACCACTTCATAAATTGAACTGGAATTCATATATTAACAGATATATATATACTTATCAGACTTTCCACAGATGAATCCTGTGGAATACTTTACCTTTACCAGAACAAAAGCCATGATGGAACAATGGCTGTGACTAACAAAAGGACCATTATGAGGCTGCACAAGTACAGGTGAACAGAAAGTGTGATTTCCATGCACTTTAAACACCAAAACAGGCTTTCTCCCTTCACTAGTATCTATACCACTTGCCCAAAGAATGCATTTATCTGCATTGCCAAGCCATTCTATATCTATGGCCAATGATGAACTTAAATTCAGTGGTTTATTTTTTTCTTACTTTTTCCCTTAATAGTAGTCCATGGAATTTGTCAAACATACCATTTGAATGAAATACCATACACAATGTTTATGATATTGTGAAATGTTTTTCCATTGTTTCCCTTTCCTTTCCACAGCAGCATTCATTCTGGCACTGCTCTTCCAAATTATGGCAGATGTCTGGGGTCTTCTAGGTCAGCTTCCTAATGGAAGAGAAACCAGTGACATCAAGTGTGGGTGTAATTTAAGTGTTACTCATTCTATTTATGCAGGACCTCAGTTCAAGTCTTGGAACAGAAATTAGCAAATTGCCTCTAGGCGATCTCTTTCTTCAATAATAAACCAAACAGCAGAGAGCAGTTCTCAAAGAGCAGCTCTGCCTCAAGAATTGAATTTAATCAAAAACCCAGGCAGAGAGCAAATTCTCCTGCTGCTCCCATGCACCCTCTCAAAAAGGCCTGTCACTATACTGAGACTTGCATAACTAAAGCTAACAGCAACGCAGCATGTCTTCCAAAGACTGAACATATGCTCATAGGCTAAGGAAAAAACATACTTGAAAGTCTGCATGTAATAGTACCATCTGTTGACACCTATCATACTCTGTTATTTCCCTTTTAGAGTGGCAACACTTAAAGGTCATGAAGTTTGAGGCTCTGTTGTGCTAGACTTCCTGTAAATATGACAGTCAGCCTCTCGAAACATTTATATATAACACAGAACATCCAACAGTTACCAATGACTAGCAAAAGGGCATCATTTTTGCAAGTTTTGTGTGAGGCAGCTCTTTAAATGTGGGGTTTTATGTTTCTAAACTTCTAATGTAAAACATCCATGCTAAAATTTCATATTTGAAATATGAATTTCATATTTTATTTCATAAAATTTCTCATTTTAATTTCATAAAATTTCTCATTTACTGTGAGGTTGTAAAAGAGAGGGTTTATATTTATAGCCAAGATTACCAGCCAGTAGCTGAGCTGAAACCTTGGCAGGCATCCACTGAAGACAGCAGTGGTCCACTGAGCTATATCAACATGGACAGAGCACCGGGAAAAGAAGCAACCATAGAGGCAGAAATACAGTTGAGGAACAATTCTGAAAAGACTGGAAAAGCAAAGAGGCAGAAGAAAAAAATGACTGGCAAAGGAGCATAGAAAGTAGTCACAAAAGGACTATGAAGTCAAACACAGCAATATAGACACATGCCCAGGCAGGTTAATAAATGCACTGCCTGTTAAAACAGGCTCCGCTGGTGACACTGTGAGAGTTAGAAGGGCCAATATATGGTTTACCTTCTAGGTTGTCCTGTGTGAAGTCAGTAGTCAGATTCAGTGATCCTCATAGTCACTTCTTACGATATTTTATGTTCCTACTAAAATGATAATGTTCTGCCTCTTCTCCCTCACCAACAGCACCCTTGCTGTCCCCACGTCTGACTCCGCAGCTGCTTCCCCCACATTCCTTCCCAGTTCAAATCCTTTTCTTTCTTTGTAAGAATGTCCCAGCACCTTCACCCCCAGACAGCAAAATTCAGTTTTGAAAAGCCTAAGCAAGCTCTAAGGGGACACCTGAAAGGTGAAAACAGAAAGCAGAAGCCAGAATGGCATTTGCATAAGCACAAAGGTTACAAAATGAGAGATCAAATAGCTCTAAAGGACATACTGACCTACTAATGTAAATGCACAAGGCAATAACAAAGCTAATTCATACTCAATATGAATTAGCAATTCAGACTCAATAAAATGTAAAGACAAACTATAGACACAAAGACTAAAAAACTTTTCATCCAGCAAAAAACTTGCTGAAAGCTAATGAAACTTCTGTGCCCCTACCCAAAAGATGGAGAAAGGATTTCTTCAAACTATAAGCCAACAATAGCATTTGTATACAAATGCACATGAATAAGATATCAGTGCAGTAGAAAATTCCAAGGGTTCAAGCCATTGTCACAAAATCTTTGGAATGAATACAGTGAAGGCAAAACCAAACAAAATTAACAACATTTAGAGCAGAGCAGAAGGAGCTTATGATAGGGATTAGTGCTTGAGATAGCAGTGCAGCAGAGAACTTGATGCTATTTTTCCCTCTCTCCTTCACCCTCCTCCCAGCACATTCCCCATGGGCAATACCCACCATGCTAGCCGAAATCACAATTGTTTGTCTATCACATAATTAATCACTGTATGTTCCAAGCCATAGTAACTTCATAAAATTAGACTGTTGGTAAATATAAGTTATAATTGCAAGGAAAAAAGACCATATAAAAACCGGTTTTAAACTTCTTCTATTTTTGTTGGGTCTCTGGAACAAGAATTCCACTTTGAAGCACATTATATAAGAAGATCTAGTTTCTAGAACTTAGAACTAGTTCATACCAGCGCCTGTCCCACAAAACACCTCCCATGTAAGCCAACACTTCCCTGTGAATAATTGCTTTTACTCTGCAAGCATCAGGCAGGAGCTTTGTTCTAACATGAATTAAGATTGTTAGAATCATGAAATAATTAAGTAAAGACTGATTTGAACCTATGCAGGAAAAAAAATTAAAGCTAACTGGACTTTGCTAATCCAATTCTATGAAACAGCATGTTATAATATGCTCTTTTCAAAACTTTTGAAAGCATAAAATATTTCTTCATGAAGATATGGCAGTAAAAACTAAGTCAGTTGCTGTTAACTAATTGTATATCAAGACCAGAAGGGAAAATCCAAGACATTTCCATTTTTCAATGTCTTCATGAATAGGATTTCAAATTTTAAATGCAAATATGATTAGTACCCCAAATAACATGTAGACAAGACGTTTCCCACAAAATATATTCAGTGAATATATTTGTTTTTAACTGCTGCATTTTCCAGCATAATACGACCCTGTTTCCTAAGGTGTTGAACAATGTTTAACATCTTGTGTTATTATGAAACTAGTAGAGCAATACAACTGCACTAAAAGGAGTAACAAGATGCTATACATCATTCAAGACCTGCCTTTGAAAGTACTGTTGTTTATAAAGCTACATGTGAAAACACTGCAAACAGGAGAGATGCGGAAAAAATTAACCTTCCTAGTCATTTAATTGATCATTAGAACTGCCTGCACTAAAACCAGCAATGCCAGATATATAGCCAAAAAAACTAGAATCCTGTTTTCTATTTTCATTCACAGGAATTACATGAACATTTTACATTAACTTGAACATCACATGGCCTCCAGAGTCATCAGTTCTCCTATATTTCATTGGAAAAAGACAAAATAAACAAGCACAAAAAACAAATAAAGAGATAGGGTAAAATCACACACACAATGCCTTGCAAATAAGCAATCCCAAGCTTTGGAGTTGTTTCTAGACACATCTGTATTAGAGTAAGTTCCCTTCATGGACAAAAATAAGTTTTCTACAACCAAACATTAAATTAAAAAATAATGATTAAATCTTAACCTGAGTCATTTTCTACATTCCCAATACCCATGCAGCTGCTTTAGATTCAAAGCCTTTTAACATACAAATAAAGCATGATCTGATGTCTTTTCATAGGATATTAAATAAATTTAAAAAGAAAAAAAAGAACCACCTCAGTTTATACTCAGGATTTGACTCAGAACTGTGAAAACCTAAATCACTAGTGCTAAAATTTATCAAAATAGCAGCACATTTTAACACCTCACTTAGTTGTGTTCATTCAGTTTCTGTTTGAGACTCTTCAAAAGAAAACAACCGTAGTTTTTACTGAATCAACCATATGATAGAAAGAAGGAGCAGATGGAGAACAAGACCCTTTCATTGCATTCACACATTCCTCTCACAGATGGAGGAGATTGTAAATGATATAGTCAAGATATTTTACATCACTCTGTATTTTGAGTAAACAATGAAATAAGATACCAAAAGGCTATCGCTGCATTTGGTTGAAATGACAGTTCCTATTTGCAAAACCATGCCACACCGCTATAGTTGAAACACTTCACCTTAAAACAGTTTTCAATTCTGAACTGCCCTCATTCCTCACTTCCAAGAGATCAGTTTTGGTAACTACTGGGTACAACAGCTTAATCTAAACAAATGCTAGCTGAATTAGATTCCTAGCAATTCTCTAATCTGATTGCTCTCAAATGGAAGAATTTCAACAGTACTGGCCAAATAATCAGATAGACATTCTTATGAAGTTATATGAAAAAAGATTTACTACTTTAAATGAAGAGGTCATGTGAACTCACGTGAGATGAATCGAAGTAATAAATGAGTTTAGCTCAGCTACAAAATAAAACTTCAGTTGCATCACTTGTAAGTTTTAATGTAACACTTTTCTATGCCATATTACTAAACACAACTGAGGTGTTTACTGGGAAAGGACATGCAGAAGTTCGCTCATATACCATAATGGAGAAAAGCAAAAAATAAACAAAAATAAACCCACAAAAGTGGTTCGTAAAACTTGTTCTTTCCAGACAAATTTGTAATAAGAACTTTTGTTCAAAAAAGACAGTATGGTAGTTACATAAACATGAATGCTTGACACTCTCTCTACTATCATCTATTTTGATCATCTAATGCAACAGGTTTTTCCTACAATTGCAAATTACATCAATATAAAATCACAGAACCATAGAACAGTCAGGGTTGGAAAGGACCTTAAGATCATCCAGTTCCAGCCCCCATGCCATGGGCAGGGACACCTCCCACTAAATCATATCACCCAAGGCTCCGTCCAGCCTGACCTTGAACACCACCAGTGATGGAGCATTCACAACCTCCCTGGGCAACTGTCCTGGGTTCAGCAGTAGCAGTCATTTTTCTCCTTCTTAGTAGTTGGTGCAGCACTGTGGTTTTGACTTGTGGC
>JAOEHY010042858.1:0-15945 GCA_025447955.1 Psilopsiagon aurifrons | reverse complement strand
ACAGGGGAAGTTTAGATTGGATATGAGGAAGAAATTCTTTACTGTAAGTGTGGTGAGGCACTGGAATGGGTTGCCCAAGGAAGTTGTGAATGCTCCATCCCTGGCGGTGTTCAAGGCTGGGTTGGACATAGCCTTGGGTGGCATGGTTTAGTGGGAGGTGTCCCTGACCATGGCAGGGAGGTTGGAACTGCATGATCTTAAGGTCCTTTCCAACCCTAACTATTCTATGGTTCTATGATTCTGAGCCACCATGACACATCTGCTGGCAGAAGAGATTTTGCAGCTCTGCCTTCGAAAACTTAGACCCGGGCACCAGATCTGCACTGCAGCTGGAGCTGGTGCTTTTATCTGACAGGACCAGAGACAAGTTACTTGATTCCCAAGGCAATGGTTTGTTGTTCCCACTGTCATGTCAGAGACCATGTCAATATATGGCATGTGTGTCCCTTATCACAATCCAGAGGGGCTCAGGGATTAGCTTGGGTGTCTTTCACAAAGGCTCAGAAACAAAAGCCATGTCTCCCCTCACTATCATATCTCTATAAACCACGGAGATTTGATCCACCAGAGATTTCACAGGCAGAGATACCTAAGCTCTGCATGTCGGCCATAAGGCAGTTACAAAGCAAAAGAGAGGCAATCTAAACAAATAGGCAGACTATTCCAGAGTAGGACAATACTGGATGAAATGCAGGTGAGATCATCCTGCAGCAACACAGTTTTTTTTAGGGAAACCTAGATAGCAAGAAACATTCAGCCTGTAGGACTCCTCTGGAATGTAAGCATCTTTACATCTCTTTCCAACAATAAACATAGTTGCGTTTTGAACATTTGAAGGCCTGAGTTGAAACAGATTTGGAGAAAGACTCATTTTAACAAGTGACTTACCTTCATTCCAGCCAACGACAGCATGTTGTTAAGCTTATACATCCCTGACTGAACGGGAGTTGTATACAACAGGGCATCATTAAACTGTAATATAGAAGCAGTGCTTTTTAATGACTGAAGACTGTTTAGAGACAGATAATTTCAGATAAATTTTACTGGAAGTACAGAACTCATACAGCACTGAGATCAACTGTCCAGAAAGGCATCTTCTACTTCCTATTATTCCACTTAGAACCCAAGAAACATTTTCACATATGAATTTAGATAACAATAGGTGTCTATTTATATCATCCTCATGTAAATATACATTTGGCACATGAGTAAACAGTGCACGGATGTCAAAGAACATGCTGTCAAAAAGGACAAAAATGTTTCTTGTGTACACAGCTGTATTGTATAACAAACTACTTTAAAAGAATATTAGAATTGAGCATTCAAACAAAGCAAAACATTCCAGAAACTCAGAGACAGCAGAATTAAGATTAGCAATTTATAAAGACGAACTTATCCCCATGTATCATGTGAATTTTACCAGTTTAAATGTGCATCTACTGTTTATTTCCTGTCCCACCAGACTTGGCTTAATTCACTGCACTTACGGAACAGCTATTGAGATTTATTTGTTGTTCAACAAATGGATCCAAACTTCAGCTAGTGCACATAAATACAGACCAGAAAACTGAACTGCCTCATCTGTGAGGTTCTTTGCAAAATAACCAAATGTTTCACAAGCCTTCACATGATCAGTGGAAAAAGTGCTGGTTAAGTGTTTAAAGGCATAAACATGAGCCTGCACAGTGTTTATATTTATGTATACTTATATTCAAATCCCCCCCAGAATCCCCCAAACCTCACCACCTCCAAAACCAAAACAAATAAAACCCAAGCTAGATCTACTCGAATTTATAAACAGCTGATTTGGGAAGTCCAGCTCAACACAGCACCAGGCTTTTGAGAGTAGCACCTTAACTGATATAATTTGCAATTATCTCAGTGCTTTATATGCTACAATCTCCAGAGCATAAGACAGTCATTTGCAAGCTTAGAATCCATACTCCATGACTGCCTAGGGAAATACTTATTCGTACTACCAAAACTACAATGCAGATTTCAGCTAGGACTGTGGACCAACAATGCCACAAAAATTGCACACGGCAGCAGTTGCCTTACGATCTAAATAAAAGGGATAAACAAAAGTTCGACTGGAAACAGAAACTTCAGGGATGCACCCAAGTTTCAAAACGAAACAGTAGCAGAAACAGGAAAAGAACCCAGCACTTAACTTCCAGCCCAGTGCTCCACTCAGGATGCAAGCGGGCTTGTGCGGGGGAGGAGAGGAGAAATGAGGGAGGCAGGGAGAGAAGGGTACAATAGTAGCCACGGAGATGTAGGTTTCACGATCTGGCACAGCTAAGTGGGATGGAATAACTGTGTTAGTTTTTGCACTACCACAATAACATCTTCTCACAAAAGCACTCAATTTTTAAATGAGCCTTATTCAAACAATACATTTCAGTAATCAACAGTTTTCTATTAAAATTAGCATATATGCTAATAGGTGCTCTCCAAATAAAAACTGAGCAAGTAACACAGCAACAACTGGTCATTTTATCTAGTATCTGAACTTATTAGCTACTTATGTTTGTGGTGTAGTGTTTCAATCACTTAAAATTACATTAGCATTAGCTACACAGCAACACAGAGTGTCTTACCAGAAAAAACATTCGTGGCTGCATGACCTTCCGGGACAGCTTCATCAGTGTTCCCTCCTTCAGAAAGACCTAGCAAATCAAAATGAGATATTTTGAAGCCTAGCTTCTTATGGCACAAGCTGTACAGATGAGCTGCCTTCATCATCATCAATTCTTATTATGATTATGGTTATTACTACTACACTAGAGGTGCTGCAGAAGTTTTGGGATTCAAGACACCCTTTCTGAGAAAGGTTGTTCACTCTTAGGTTTCTCTAAAAGGGAGTGTGAATGGCTTCATTACAGTTTTCCACACTTGAAACCATGCTTGAGGAAAAATAAACTGCCTGCAAGACCTGGCAAGGAATCACATTCTAAAAATTGTAAGTTTTCATCAGATAAATGTCTAAAAAAAACCCACACATATGGAGAAGCAGTATTCATTTGACTTTTAGAACTGAGTAATTAAGTGATGGACCATTTTTCTTCTTGGCATATGCCAGCTTCAGTGCTTGGCTTGCATATCATCTGTGCTGCACTTTTACTGCAATCTGCTGAATGCCAGCTGGAGGACCTACCCTTCCCGGCTGTACAATCTCGTGGTGTCCATTTAAACTGTACTGAATCTGCATAAGTTTCTGAAAGTTATCCTACAGGGAGAAAAAGCAAAAGGTAAGTAATTGCCCTTGCACCCATGACTTGAAAGAAAAAGGTTTTAGTCAACCAGCTTCGTAAATCAAAATACTTACTCCCTGCTTCATGATGTCATTGGCGTGGTTTGCAACTTCTATGACAACAGCTAGAGCATCTGAAGGATGAAGAAACGGCAATTAGGTTATACAGACTAGTTAGCATTGGTATTTTGTAAGCATGGGTACAATATTGCTCTTCCACAACATGCTGAGACTCAAAAACCAGTCACTGCATCCAGGAGTGTTTCCCATAGATCCAGAGTCTTTGGATCACGGTTTAATAAGTGCCCTAGCAAGTCATTGCTTCAACCAACAATGTCAATCATTTCTTACAGCGAATCAAAACAGTATACAAGCAAAATTCTAGATTATCACATAAAGAATTACTTTAATTTCACTGTCTCTGCTTACAGCAGAAAAGTTAACACTTTAACAGAGACTATACAGAGATTACATTTTTTCCATTTTAAACAATTGTCTCCAGTGCCAGTCATAGACTACTTGGAAAAATTACCCAAATCTTTGTGATTTCTTTATTCTGCCTTTAGTTTTGTTGCACCTCAAGATAACAGTATAAAGTTCAAATTTCTAAATGGAAAACTTATAATACCAGAAGAAAAACAACAACAACAACAACAAAAAAAAAAAGAGAAGAATCTCTCAAAGGGAAGAGTTGCCAAAGACGAGATTTTATTAAGTACTGATATTCAATAACTAGCAACTTGATTGTAATATATGCTATGGTGTAACTGCAAAAAGAGGTTACATAAAACGATTATGTAAACACTGAGTGTATATGAGACAGAACTCATCCAAGGTTCTCATTCAAAAACTTGTAATTTACTGAAGTAGGAAAAGAAAAAAGAAAAAGATTAATTTAATTGAAAGCTGGAACAACTGCTCTGATAAAATGTAGTCTCCAAAGTATTTAGCGTATTCTCAGTAACTGAAGTACTTCAAATAAAGGAACTACATTTGCTTAAAAGTGCACAGAGAAGTCTACTAATCCAGATAAAAGGCCTTAGGTTTTTTTCCCAGATAATCATTACAGTATTAGTACTGTAGAATGTATTTGCTTCCCTTATTGTTGAGTTCATATTCAGGAAGACAGCACGTTAAAAGGTCCACCTTTCCGAACGGAAAGGTTCAGAGGGTCATGAAGCCATACAAGAAACTAAATTGAGATACGGACAAAAAGATCTTCCTCGTAAGTTAATCTAAGGAGGATTTTTGTTTCCATTAACCAAGGCAATGCAAGCACATGAGTCAAACAGTTAAAAGGCAGAGCATATATCAAACATTTTATCAAAATTTAAGTTTAGATACAGATGTCAAGATGTCAGCTGAGCCTGCTGAAAAATAGCTGGTGGTCTCCTACTAGGAAATGCTGGAGCTGCTCCAGCCAAAACATTCGACCAGCTCCCATTCACTTGAAAGAAATGAAGGGAAATTTAGCTAAATTCACAAAGTCAGGAATGAGTACCTAATTTTTTTGTTATACTTTCCTTCATCTATCAGCTATTATATCTACTAAACCCTAAAATTTTACCATCTTACTTCGAGAAAGTGTGAAGAATGTTAGTGAAAATTTTCTGGTTATTGGAGAGAATGTTCCAGAATCTCAGGGCTACTTATACAGCCAAGACTAAACAAATCTAAACAACAACAGAAAATAATCTATAGGGCCAAAATCCATAAACAAAGTGGTTTTTGGCAGGGAAGTGCATTCCATTTCTTATTCCACTTAGCTGGAGCAGTGAAGGCCATCAGGAAGAATTGTGTTATTGGGTTTTTTTCCAAGAATACTAACCATCACTAAACCTAGTCTTCCCCTCCCTGACCCTAACTTGATGAAGCAACTAAGTGAAGTCGATTAAGTTAAGCTTAATTGTCACAAGAAAGATCTTGACAACTAAAGATTCTTACTCAGTTTCAAAGCTAGACTATGAAACATGTCAAATGCATAAAGCTCACACTGTTATTGTTACAACTAAGCTGCTGCTTTTATCTTTGACATAAGAAGGGAGAGAAAAATATTGTGGAAGGTACAACTACAAAAACCACAGAAGCTGGAGAAATTACAGGAAAGCATAAAGTAAAATGTGTTGCTCATTAATAAAGTTAATTCATTATTTTTTATTGTTACTTTATTAATAAAATAATAAAGTTACTAATTTGTCAAGGGGTCAATTATTTAATGTGCTGTGCAAGCACTGGATTGTTAACAGCCATAAGAGGTGCAAGGCAAACTTTTCTATCTCTTAAAGAGCCATCATTTAAAATATTTTTATATTTTCAATATACTAAACCAAATATGTCTAAATGTCCTAAGGAAGATAGTTACCCAAAAAAATTATGGCACTGTGTCAGCATATAAAGCTATAAGAAAGCGAACTTGGCTCAGCGCACTGAAGACACTCCTTTATTGCAGTCTATTCAACTGCATCTGCACAGCCTTCCTGAAGATAATGGGCTTGCACAAATGTCACTAAAGATACTGAAATAAGTGAGAGCAGCTCACACAAATGAAATGAAGACACTGTCTGGGAGCGTTTTTGGAACTAATGAGGCATGCACATGGAAGAAGGAAACAGCCTGAATGTGCATTGCACTACTACACTCAAGTTAAACTAGCATAATACAAAACTACCATGAAACACACAGTCCTGTCCTCTTCCATCACAACTGTTCCTTCCCATTTCCTCTTACATTGTTTCCCCTCACATGTAGGCAAAGTTGTGGAAGTGACTTGTGTTTGTGCAACTTGTGACAAGCCAAACTGGGGAACTCCTCAGGTTAAATATAACCCAGAGCAGCTCCTTGATCTTGTTCACTCCCACCACACTCATGCTTGTCTTGGCACAAAGACAGTCGGTCAGAAAGGCCCATAGCTGGGGAAGAGCAGCTGGTAGACCAGACTGCCTATCGTGAAAGGTCTACAGGTGCAAGGACTGCCTCTTTCAATAGCACTGCTTAAGCTGCCTGTTCAACTTCACTCATATCTTGGGTTTTAACTCAAGGGTGAGCTGATAAGACTGTAAACTCGAAACATTTTTGAAACACAAGCTGCATTTCTGCTGAGAAACTTAGAACTAAATAGGAAACATTTCTATTATTGGCTTAGCATCCTGTACGCATTCAAAATTTAGATACATTACTGTATGTACATAAGTTATTATTTCTTTAATATAAAGAGACATTTACCTTGAGTATCCCTATAGTCTGCAGATTCTTCTAAAAGATTCTTTAAATAATCTGTATAAAGAAAAAAATAATATAGAGATAGTTTTGTTAAAGAAAGAAACAGCAACCAGAAACTAGTAAAAACCACCTTTTCCCTGGAAGTCTGCTTTTCAGGCAGATCTATGCCACAAAGATCTACTGCTAAATCTTTTAAGTCTGTCAAAGTAATTACAAAAGGAAAATTAGCATTTCTGTAATGAAAGTCTATTGTGGTATCTTGCTCAGCACAGTGCAAGATTTCACAATTATTACCTCCCCCCCCCCGATGTTCAAATAGGCATTTTTGATTATAAATTATAAGTTTAGTTCCTCAGCCACGAGATGGCACCCTCAATCCATTAGAGTTGCCAGTTTTAAAATCTATTTTACTTAGCTAAAATTAACTCCTAGTGTATGACTATATAAGAAAACATCCCCCTCGAGTTTCCATTCTCTGTTATAGTGTCTAGCTCACAAAAATTACAATATCCTGTTAAAGATTAACATATATATCCTCAATAAAAACTCCATCTATTATTTACATGTTACAGGTTTGAACTGCTTAATACTGAAAGAAACTGAATCAGAAACTTTCAAAGAAATATACATGTCAGATTGATACTACTACAAACACTGATTTATAATTAGCTTTTAAATGAGATATTAAGATTCTGTCAGACCTACTGAAAACTAATCGTATATGCTCTAGGAAGCGTTCAATTTTAGCTTTGCAATTGTACAGGTTTCATGTAGGAGTGAAATAACTCCCATATGCTTGCCCTACCCAAATTCATTCTTTTACTCAGGAAGGATCGGGAGCCAACTGTTCCTGCCTTCATGAGATGTCTTGCTTCACGCATGCCTCTCAGAGACCGCTCAGTGTATTGTAAGCTTTTCCTTATGTAAATAAAAAATTCAAAAAAATTACAAATAAAAGAAAATAAGAGGAATTATGAAATGTGTTTCTGCAGTAGAAATGCTGTGAAGAGTGTCACAGTACATGAAAGCTTGGAGAAAACCAGAACTTCAGGAAGAGAAATATCTGGCACTGAAATCTTCTTTTTTGGCAAAGACCTAAGGGAGGATTCAAGAGAGAAGCATGACGAGAAGGTTGGAGCAAGAGAAGAGGAACCAGCTGGGGTCTCCTGCAGGGAAGTGGGGAGGGAGGGCTGGGAGGTCTGGCTGGCTGGGATGCAGGAACACCCACAGCCTTCTGCTCTCTGCAGAGTCTTGTCTGATCATTAGCAGGCAACGTGTGATCTTTTTAAGACAAGTCTGGCATTGGCACCAAAACCTCTGCAGCTATACTCATAAATACCGCATCCTTCACATCCCTCAAGATCTCGTGCAGTAGCAGCTACCAGACATTGCAGTGCAATACCTTGGTGGACACATACCCCATTAAAGTTCATCTTACTTCACCTCAGATTATGCTGATAAAAAGCTGGTGTGAGAGAAATAAAGAAATAAAAAAAATCAACAGGAGGTATTCTGAAAGGAACTGAGAAGATTGCTTTTAACTTGGGTTTAACATGGAGGACCCTATCACATACAGGACATGAGCAGCCTTCTCCTGCCCTGCCAGTGGGTGCTCTCTCAAGTCAGAGCTGTGCCACGCTGCCCAGGCAGAGCACTCCTGGGACTCCACCATAAAGCAAACAACTTAAAAACTTCACAATTGCAGCTTGATCTTCACGGGGGCCAGCACAAAGGACTCCAGTGGGAACCTCCCGGTATGAGTCCCTACAGCTGATACAGAGATACCAGCTTGTTAAAGCTGCCAACCACACACCTCTGTGGGCTAAGAACAAAAGGTGAGGTGGGTGTAATTTACACATCTGCAAATGTACTGCTAGCACTCTCAGAAACAGCCCCTAGTACGTGGACACATCCAGTTTAGTATTCAAAGTAATTGCAGTAGAAACTTAAAACCAGAGACCCAACACAGGAACTGTGTCTTGGCACATCTGTGCTTTATGACATAGTCCCCAAAACAATATTTTACATCAGCACATAGAAGAGGAAAAATCAGAGGTTTTAACAAAAGAGTATTTATTTAAAATTCTGTATTTAAAAAAGGCAGCTTTTGCATTAAAAGACTGAAACAGTCAATAGAATTGTAAAACCCTCTAAGTGATAAATACATAATTTTAATCTTGATTCTCTATATGTATATCTGGCAAGTGGACCTCAGTTCATAGCTAAAGCTCTGCTTTAGAGAAGCATCAGAACAGATATTTTTAGTCTCTTCTGTGAATACACACTGTAAATTCTGTGCTTGCAGCAACCTTCTGGAGGTACTGGCTTAAACTATAGAGACAAGTGGGTTTCACAGACAGGAATTACGTCACATTAAAAATTTAGCAAAAATATTCCTAGATAAAATAAACACAGAAGTCAAATACTAAGGTGGAATTTTATTGACTGTCTTTGCCAGAAAAAATTTCCCCTCTTAAATGTGCCTTAGTTGTTCAGACTAGGAAGACCTTAAGCACACCTTCAGAAAGGCAGACTTGGAAATTAAAGCTCGTAACTCTGCTAGATATCCCAAAACACAACAAAAATCAACACAAAAGCATACCATTGCTGTGACAAAATTTCCCTATGCCCTGCCTCTACCTGACAGCAGCCAGCAATTCTTTCTTGTTGCTGAGGAGCAGTGACTATCACTTCTCCCGCTAGAAGTTCTCTTCTGCTTCATTAACCACTTTTTGTTTCAGATTGTCTAATTTAATTAAGTTAAACTTTAAGCAGTCCTTCCCCAACACAGTAACTGGCCTGAAGTCTGACAACTAACTCTCTTTCTGACCTGCAAAAGGGCAGGGAGCTCAAAGGCTTGTTTTTCAACCCCTCAGCCTCCCCTCACTACACCCCAGTTAAGGATAATCCAAGACTCTCTGCAAACCTGATGTTGAGAAGAAGAGAGGCTTATCCTACGACAATTAAGAGCCCACTCATACAGTACATTCTGAAGTCATCTACTCAAATCAGTGGGTTTTGGGAGGAGGGAATCACCTCTCTTTTATTTCCATTAGAAATCAGAGGTCTCTAATTAACCTCTCCCCAAACCCAGTATTTGCCAGTATGTGAAGAAGTGAAAGCTCACTTGCTGGATGGAGAAGCTGTATAATTAAGCAGAAACACAGCTGAGCTGTGCCTCTCCTTGTCTAATTTATATGAGTCCACCTGCTCCTGCTTTTGTTAGCACAAAAGTAACTCCACTTCAAAGCACACAGCGACAATCTTGTGATGTGACCTTGTAGCAGCAGGTTACCAGTACAAAGCTGTCCCACTGACACAGAACATCTAAATAGGAAGAAATCCCTGCTGACTCAAGCCTAGCAGCTTCATTTCCTGGATTATTTTTGCTCCTCTGCACTCACTCACTGCCCCCTCCTCCCTTACCCATAGATCCCCCCTGTTTTCAGCTGGTGCAGCTGCTGCATCACTGCATCTCACTCACTGCAACAATAGACCCAAGAGTTTTGCGTGCCCTCCGAATGTTTTGCACCACAAGTTTATGTAGAGATTGCCCAATATTACACAGAGGTGCTGCAAGGTAACAGAGCAGACAGGTCATACAGAGAGATATGTAAGAGGGAGAATCTCAAGGATGACAGAAATGCACGATAGATTGAACAGGCTGAAAATAAAACAGATCCAAAATAGCACTTCCAGCCCCAGCACAATTAAATTTTTAGTCTGATCGCTATTAATGCTCACATTGAACAAAAGAAATTACTTTTCTCAATCAGCAGGCAGCAGTGCAATCCCATTCTTGTCAATTACATTTGCAGGTGCATTTAAATCTGGGCAGCCACAGTAAGGCCTGCAGACTGGGGACACTCACAGCAACCCCCACACTACAGAATCATTTTTTTTCAGGTCTAAACCAGCTTGTTCTAGCCACAATGATAGTAAATGATCACAGGTAATTGCCCTTCAACACCTGAGTTCTGCTTCAGTGCCATTCACCCTAGACATCTCTTGCTTTGCTATGTATATTGACAATGGCATTTACTCCATCCTGATCTTCTGTTCAACCTTTTTAATATAAACTTGTGAACTTATCCAAAGCTCTGCTGATTTTGGACCTTTCAAGATAAAGCAACTCACCAGATGCCATTTTACGGTGTGATTTCATCAATAAGAGCCACTAAGATTTTCCCCTTCAAAGTAATCTATTTAATAAGGGGGTTTCACCCTTTTTTCAACACCTGTGACTTTAATGAGATGATTAAAATAAAAACAGTCAACATCAGTAACTTGGTAACTGCTGTATAACACTTAAGTCTGTATCTCTCACAGCATCCCTAGTCTAAGTACTTGCTGGGGAAATGCCAACAAGCTGCTACAGAGCCAAAAAAAAGGTCACAGAGCATTTTATTTTGCAGTTACTATATAAACAGAGGCTATTTTTAAATTGCTCATCAAGAAGCAATGGCTTTCAAAAACAATGCCTTAAGTATTTCCAAATCCTTACAGGAGCCATCCCCCTCTTACAACAAACACATCCCAAAATACTTCACAAAGGAGGCCTCTATCATTGCCCTCCTTTTACAGAATAGAAAGCACTGCATCACAGAGATGACTTGATCAAGGTCACCCAAACATGCCAGTGCCAGAGCAGGGTATAGAGTCCAGACTTCCTAGTCCCAAACCAGCTCTTCAGCCCACAATGCCCCTGTAACAAGCCTTAAGCACACAGTGGTAAATGTACACTGAAAACATGTGTTTTACCTTTAAAAGAGAATGGATTTTACAGGCAAAACACCTGGGTGGGGCAGAAATGGAGAAGCTACTTGCAGAAGTTCACAACTGCATAGACTTCTTTCACTTCCTTCTCCGAGCTCCAATTTTCCATATTACATTTCTTCTTTACCAAAAACCCTGACCAACCTGACCAACCCCTCCAAAAAACATGAAACCCACGCAGAAAAAAAACAAACAAAAAACAAACCCCAAAGCAAAGCAGGAGCATTTCAACCCTCTAAGGAAATTAGAGGCTTTTATTACCACAGAAACAAACAAAATCCCCCATCACAGGTTGCATGTTTTCCAAGTGCTGCTGAATGTGCCATCAGAGAACACACCACACTGTTGGGAATATTAGCATCTACATTATTGCAACCAATATTAACAAAGAAAGCCTCTAAACCCATGCTACGTTTTTAATAAAACTCCACATATCTGAAGTCAGATAAACATGCTTTACAGACAAACACAGCTGCCTGAAAACAAGCTTCCTGGGACATGTGAAGACTGGTTTCTTCTTAAACCTGTAAAAGAGCTCGACAGTACCTGTCAACAGGAGCCTGTACTGTGGAATCCTCTGAACCGGCTTGAGCAGATAGTGCTTCAGGGCCAGACTAGCACAGCGGGGGCTCATCTGCAAGATACACCCAACATAAGTACGATTCTGTGGCAGTCAAGAATTCCAGCACAAGAATATATACCTACAATCACCTACCGATTACACTGGATAGGCTTTATCTTGAAAAGGTGCGACTATGTGCAGAGTTAAACACTACACTACAGAGCAAGCATTTCTGTGGGGAAGACCTCATGCAAAATTAATCATGTGTTGAAAGACTTCGGTAAGCACTTTTACTCTGTGGATTCAAAACAGGTGCTTTGGCTTACAAGGAAGAGAGGTGAAGCTTCCCAGACAAAAAAAAAGGGAACACCAGCAGCAAGGGCAATGTGCCTGCCCCTTTGTAATTACTGTCAGTATCCATTAGGCAGAAAGGCAGAGGAGACAGCAGTGCTCACTGCAAAAGTTTTGGTTAATTCACACCTCTAAAGACAGCACAGAATTAAAAGATCCTTGCCTCCAAAATGTTAATTATCTTGAGTTTGCATTCAAAATAATGTGCATCTGAAACACAGAATCTTTATAAAGGCCTCTTCTTCCTGTCTTTGGCTGACTCTGCCTCAAGCTCTTCCTTTGCCCACTGTAAACAGCCTTTTTAACCGCTTGTAAGCAAACAGAGCAGGGATTACCCAAGGGGCAGGGACTGCCCAAGGGGAAGCCAAGAGGTAAATTCACAACTGGTGTGGATCATATGCTTAGGGAGCTTGCACCTCTTCTCTGTTTTGTTTTAAGGGAGTTATGTAAAAACCTGGCAACGCTCTTAGGGAAATGAATCAGCTTTCATCCGATTCTGCATGTGCTGGGTTTGAAAACTCTAGAAATACGCTGATGAAAAATATCACTTTTTAATATTTCCAACTAAAATGAAACACCACTCCCACTTGTAAGCTAATGCCCTGTGATGTGGTAGAGAAATCATCCTGGTAAAATAGGATAGTTAATCGGAGTACAGTATGACTGGAAGACAAAACTAAAAAAGTCATCTGAGTTAATACGTCTTTGATAAAATCTGTAGCAAGTGCTGCATTTTGTGAAAATCAAAGTCCTTTATCGTATCTCACAGTGGCAGCCAAAATCAGTAGCTGCTTCGCAAAACCTGAATTCCCTTCTTTCCACTTCTACCCTACTAAGTCCTAAGCCAAGACTGCAGGAAAACAAACCAGCCACAAAAATCCCACTAAAAACTCCCAAACAAATAAACAAGCAAATAAACTTCAGGATAGTCTAAGCCTTACGGAGGATCACAACTCCTGAAAAGCCACAGAATAGGATATATCTTACAAAAGACTACAGTACCTCAAAGTCTTTGACTACTGAAGCAAAACCTGCATTCTTCTTACACTGTTCATCTAATAGTGCTACGTTTTTATCAAATTCTTTGATGTAAGTTGAATACATCTTTAAGTAGGGACCCTTTTTAACAAATATATCAGCAATTCTTTGATGTTCGAGCCTAGAAACAAAAAATAGAGCAATTAGAGTGAAAAAGAACATACATCTTAAGCCTACAGCAAAACATCTTTTTTTCACAGTAAGATGTGCCAGTGTATGTTCTGAACAAAAAGCTTACAGTTCATCAGATAAGCATCCAACTCACTAGCTACTCTGAAAAGCCTTATCAGACACACCTTGACACACTGATTTAGTGTTAGATGAAAACCACTTAATACACAGTTTATATAGAATGGTCTTGAACACTTTCTTACAAGTTGGATTTCTGAGGAGACAGATCTTCAAATTTCAAGATGCAGTCTCCACCCCTTAACAGCAAGTATGGGATTAGTCTTTAGCCATCTCGGTACCTTTGTATAGCTGATTTAGATCCACCCACCAATATAACTCAGAAGGGACTTCAATGGGATTGAGGCTGTCAATCAGCATTGTGTCTGGTTACATCTCAACTACCTTTAAAAGGCAAACAAGTCTTCAGGACAGCCTCATTTTCCTATAATGAAATCAGTCCACTTATCGTGCCCATGCAGGGACCAGAACTTTCAATTAAAAATGAAACTTTAAAACAAAAAGTGTGATTGCTAAAAACATGCACTGACCATTGCACCTCTCTGGATACATTAAATGGCAAAAAGTACATCTCAATGGAAAATTATCTCCTGTACTTTCAAAGTAAATTCTGTCATTTGAGAAGGCACATGAAACACAAACAGGAGTCAAACCATGGTCACATGGAGTCACATGAGCCCCACAGATAAATTTCAACAACATCAAAGCAGTGGTAGCTCTTTATTGACAGTTACCAGTGAGATAATCGCTCTTCCAGTTCCCTCAGGAGGTCCCGATTGAGTTCATACAGCTGAGGTAGGTAGTACAGGATCTGATTCAGGATTCTGTCCTCAATCACTGGCTTCCCAAGCTGCCTAGAGGCATGTGCCACAGCGTCCCGGAAATCCTGCCAGAGTACAAAGAGGACAGAAACCCCCCTTCCCATGAGTGAACAGCCTTCAAAGCACCAACACAGACAACGGGTTCTCTCTGCAGACATTCCAGGCTCTGCTCCCTATTACCAAAGGCAAGGCAGGTACCATCTGGGTTATGTTTCTCTGCAGCTTCAACTTACTCCCCTGGGACTGCCTTAATCCCTTTGGTTTGAGGCTGGAGCTTTACTTTTCGCTCCTGTATGCATAATACAGAAGTTGTTCATTATTTTTACAGCATGCCCTTAAGAAATGTGCTGGTACTATAAAATGAGGAAACTAAGGGGGTAAATATCTTGTATTTGACAAGGGTGTTAGCAGCCTTCAGTATCTTCTTGCTAATATTTGGGTCAAAAAGAAGAAATATTATATCAGCTAATACAATTATAATCTTACTTTAAAATCATACTAGTTTTCCTAAGTCATCTATAAATGCTCTTCTGGAAGATGTGCCTTTTGGACAAAAATTGAGGGTCACAAAAAATTACTATATGTAGCAGCTTTTCTATATACAGAAAAAAATCACAACAAAAAGACACAGTAACAACATATGTGAGCCATGAGATTACAAATGTCAACAATGATCAGCAATAACACTGGTATATTCAAAACATTACAGGGAGGGGGAAAACCCTGCTTGCACTTGAAGGATCTTCCCAATAGGACACAGACAAGGCTTACTGGTCCTCATCAAAATATCTAGAATTAAAATCTTGGCCCTACACAAGTCAATATGGCCAGGACTGTATCATATTGAATCTCAATATCCACTACATAAGATATTTTTCCTGATCACATGCAAACAAAACATTCAAAAAAGGTTAGCCATTAGCATTTCACATGGAAAACAACACTGACCAAAAAGAAAATCCAAATTAGGTGGTGTGCTGTATTATCATGTCTCACTTGAATTTGAGCAACAGAGGAAAAAAGACAATCTGTAATAGCCCTTTTTGAGTTTGTGGTCTGCTGAAACCTGATAGTGTGTGCACAATCTATAGGTATCCTGAGAAAGATGACTAACATGTTCCTAAGTACAACGATGAGTTATACTTTAAGTGTGCATGAGGTCCACACCTGCCTTTGAAAATCTGTAAGGGTCCTCAGGTTTCCCCCTCCCCAGGTCTACCACTAGCTATCTCATCAGTCCAGCATCTGGCACTGTTTAGGGTCTCTCAAACTTAAGCTGCCTCAACTTTCCCCTGCCCTCTCTCCTCATTACATCAGCTCCAGGCAGTGTGAGCTCCAGACACACTTTCTTGCCTTGTGACCCTGGGTCACAAGGGCTGTGACTGGGCAGAGTTATGACAAGAAACTGAAAGGAGATACAGGGTGATGGCTGTGATGGGGGAAGGCTGAGAACTAAATACAAGGGAGTTAAAAAGCAGATGGCGTTATTCATATGGAAATGTTCTGGTTTACATCCTCTGTGCAGACTAGTGACACATAGGTTAACTACCAGCTGCATCTTATGGGTTTTCCTGACCCTAGGGCATCGCTTAACACTGAAATGATACATGGAATTACAATGGCAAAAGCTCAAATGAGGCATTCTGGACAGCTTCATGCAAAATGCATCATCATATTATGATAATATTCTGTCATCACACACAATATACTGTATGTACTTTGCCATGGGATGAAAC
>JAOEHY010042854.1:10047-83229 GCA_025447955.1 Psilopsiagon aurifrons | reverse complement strand
AGGTTTTGTCTGTCATACCTTCTCCTGCTCCTTGAGAACTTAACCTGAAGAAAAAGGCTACTAAGGGATGTTTAAGTGGCAAATCCCATACACAAATGATATTGAGTATGATGAAAGAAAATGCCAATTTGGTAATTTCAAAGGATATAAGTTAAGCGTTCTTTTAGGGGCTGGAACTAGATGATCTTAAGATCCTTTCCAAACCTAAATACTCTATGATTCTCTGTTAACTGCCTGGAGAGGAAAGGCAAAGTCTTGTGCCATTTCTCAGATGTAAGAGGTCATTAATCATCTCTTTTCAACTGAGACATCATTGCAGGAATCATCAGGAAAAAATCCTACAGCTTTTAAGCATCAAAAGCCCAACTAGACTGGGCTTAATTTGTTCCAAAGACTCACATTAGCATTTGCTTTTCCTGTCCTGGGTGGGACACCAGAGAGTTTCACTTCCTACAGGAATTCTTAGTTGTCTTTCTGACTGCAAGGTGAAGTGGCTGGTAGAAAACAATTTTAAGAGCATTTACAACTCTTCACCTACTGTGAATAAGCAAAAGAACAAGCAAAAACGAGCAGTGGTGATAGCTCTGCTCGAAGGAGTTTTATGGTAAACAAAACATCACAGATTGATCAAGCACTTCCTTCTATAGCCAAGAAAGACAAAATTCTCACAAAGAAAAGTTTGGATATGGGGATGTTTTTACTCTCCAGTATTTAGGAAACAGGGGAGGTTACTTGGGAAATCTTGTTAACTCTGGTTTGTCCATGCAGATCAAATCTGTAGCACAAGTTGTCATATTGGTCTTGGAGAAAGTGCCACAGATACAAAGCTAGACCAGAAGGCCAGTTGTGGCAAGGCTCCAAAGAGGGAGGGGAAAGATTAGTCTGGTTCTGTCTTCCCGTCTATCTACACACTTAAAATGAAATCAATGGGAGTGATGGCATTGGCTTCAAGTGCTTTACTCACCCAGATCACCAGCAGTAGCTGTGACAGCTTATATAAACAAGAAATAACAAAGCATCTTGCCCAGGGCCACATGCATGTGCTCTCAGCTCACAATGCCAGCATCAGAGCAGAGACAATGGTTTACTATGTCTTCAGAGGAGGAGGACATATCACAACACACAGCACAGCTATCTGACTACCACCAGCCGACCAAACAACTTTCAGTAGTCACCTCAGGTTAAAACCATGCCAGTTACTTCTCACATTTGACAAACTCAATTTGAGAAAACCAGAGACTTTTCAGACTAGAAAGGAGAAACAGAAAAGACATCTACTTGGTATAGCGAGACTACATAACTTCTTCCCAAGCTAAGACAACTCACAGCATTATAGGATGCAGCAGGGAGCTTTTTAAATGCTCCATTTGCTCCCAAAACACTGGAAAGACTTCAAAGAAACCCAGGTTACAGCTCACATGAGGCACAATTATTTGAACAGTGACAGATACTTCTTTGCTTGGCTTTTCGAAGCCATCTGGAAGTGCTCTATAAAGCATAGTTTGAGGACCCATGTTCTGGCCTATTTCATAAGTAAACACAGGTTCTCACTGCAAATACAGAATATGCTGCCTTTGCAGGCAGATTTGGAAACAGATTTCATTTCAGGCCTCGGAGTCCCCTCAGCCACCCTGGTGATATGGCAATGCTATGGTTTTGGTTAGTTATGAAAGCTGTGTAAGTCTTCTTAATGAGATATGTTTCCTAGAATACATTTAACCTCATTTAGTGCGCATGTCCTTTTGGCCAAACTGCAAAAAAAAACATGCAAATGTTATTTGCTACCAGATACTCCTGCTTAAGTACAGTTGCTCACCATTACTGCATTCTATGATATCTGTAAGATAAGACGCATGCCTGTCCCCTCGAGAAGTCTTCACAAATGTGTTTGAGATTATGAGAGATGAGGCAAGACTGTGCGTATGAACAGGTTTGGTCTGATATCCATTGCCTAAGGGATACTTTCAAATGCAATTGTATTTAAGTTGTTTTAGTCAGTATACGGTGTGGTTCCCATGAGAGGGCTAGCCTCAGTGTACTTAGGTTGGGTCAGGAGGACATGCACAATAATTGCTTAATGCTTCATTTGGCAAAGTGAGTTTTATTACTTCAATAAAAATAATCTTGGCAGTTGTTAATGAAAGCAGCTGGCACATAAGTTGTTTGACTTCGCTATTACCTCATCTTCTCTCAAAATATTGCCAGAACTTCATGACAGCAAACAGACGGTCAACATTTTTCAATGTCACAGATAATCCTCTTCCAAGTCAAATGAAGGCATTTTGTTTAACCAGAAGAGGTTTTGAACAAAAATCAGGCATCACTTACTTACATTCTATGAGCAGTATTTACTGAAGGTGAAAGTACTGTAATACTGTCAAAACTGCAACACATCAAAATACTTCAAAACAAAGTACAGCTCTTACAATCCTATTTGGGGGAGAAGGGTCTGGTTGCTGGCTGATTGCTAGTGCTCAGAAGCTTTGGTAGACAGCAGCCCACCTGCCTGGCTAAGCTGCTGTGCACATTCAGTTACCCTGTAGTCAGTCCACCTAAGTGTTCAATCCAAGATAGCACTCAATCTGCTGGACAGAAAAAAGGATGAGGAAAGGGGAGAAATTGGACAGGTTGACGTAGTATCATGAAGTAGACATATACAAAAGTACAAGACTTTTCACTGGGAAATCCCTAAACTGTTCCAATTAGTGTTGAACCAGCCAAAGCAGAATTCAGCAAACATTATTAAGAAATATAAGTGGTAATTATTACAAGTTAATTGCAAAGAAATGGCAACCTATCTTCAATTAATCACAAGAGAGAGACACTTTGTACACCCAGTATTAAGTTGAGGGAATTAGTTCTGGACAAAAGTTAGTCTAAGATCTCTTGCCAATGTGACATTAGTTTATGCTAGATAGCAATTAGTTTAAATCACCCAAGGTACGCTGGTCAGCGCATGGACACTGGTGATTTATCTTTTCTAGCTTGCCTGATCGTGCAGTAATTCTATCAACAACTCTTTGACTGCCCACAGGTAATCTACACTCCACTTACTATCATCATTTTAACTTCAAAGAAAGCCTGTGGAATCTCACATATCTCTGGCTACACTAGCCTTGAATTCAGGTAGTGACCGCATTTTGGAGCATGACATCTCAATCTTACTTAATCCCTCCTACTTACTGTGCTTTACTTCACATTGCAGTGTAGTTTTGGAGTACAAGAATGGGATTTCTTTTGTCTGAGACTAAGTCAAGAGGTGGGCTCCACCTGATGCACTCCAATGGTGCTTCACTTCATGGGACCAGACTTGATTTACTGTTTTGTGTGGATCATGTTCTCAGACCAACTGCCTTATTCTATAGATACACTCCTTTCCAGCCACACCAGCTGCTAGAAATGGCCTCTGTGTGGAAAGAGGTTCTGTAATGCCGCTAGTAGTTTTCTAATTGATCATATCATCATAGTTTAAACAGGCTCTAAAGTAGTATCCTGGTTTCTGCTGGGACAGAGTTAATTTTCTTTCTAGTAGCTAGCACAGTGCTGTGGTTTGGATTTAGTGTGAGAATAATTTTGATAACACTGATGTTTTGGTTGTTGCTCAGTTCTGTTTACTCTAAATCAAGGACTTTTTAGTTTCTCATGTTCTGCCAGTGACCAGGTGCACAACAAGCTGGGAGGAAACGCAGCCAGGACAGCTGACCCCAACTAGCCAAAGGAGTATTCCATACTACAGGATGTCATGCTCAGTACATTCACTGGGGTAGTTGGCTGGGAGCTGCAGATCACTGCTTAGGGATGGGTGGTGAACAATTGTATAGAACTCCACTTGTGTTTCTTGAATCCTATTCCTCCTTTTGTGTTGCCTTTTTTTTTCCCTTCGCCTATTATTCTTGTTTCTGTTATTATTATACTTTACTTCATTTCAGTTATTAAACTGTTCTTATCTCAATCCATGAGGTCTACCTTTTTCCAATTCTCATCCCCATCCCACCCAGGGGAGGAGGTTGGATGAGCAAGAACATATGATGCATAAAAATGTATATGTTATTTGACATGATCACAGGAAAAAACAAAATAGAATTGGTAACATCAAATTCTCCACATTTACAGCCATTCTAAGCTGTCAAAGCCGCCTGGGACGGTCTCTGCTGAGTGATTTGCGAAGCCTTGGAAACAGCTCCTCAATTTTGGGTTTCCTTGGAATTCTTTTTTTGGTGGGGGAGGTGAGAACAGGACTTAGAACGAAAAAATGAAAGATTAGTATCAGCTGAAGAGCTCCAGCACATGTCGAGCAAAGATTAAAACAATCCCTAATATTGTTACAAATTCCAAGATAAGCGAACAAGCATCAGGAGAGGCTATGCATGCAGTAAGGACTGTGTCTGATAGTTCATCTTTGTGAGTGTTTGAAAGCAGATGACAGTATATAAAAACAAAAAAGCCCACGCTATCATAAACAAATGCAAAATGAGCTGCAAAGATGAAATGGTGCAGGCTGTTGACTAGTTTCTTGAAACCCACAAATAGGGAAAATGCCCTCCTGATCACTGCTGACTTCTCTGCAGTGCATTTCTCAGCTAGATAGCCCTCAATTTGCCAGGAAATTTCCAAAGGGAGTTATCCCTGCCCTTAAACTTCAGATCAAACAGTGAGAAAGGGGAGTGAACACTAATTTTCTTTAGAACACAAAATTCTTCTGACAGTCCCAAAAATATTCTACCAGTAGATCACTCACCTCCACTGGAACTATACACATTAGACATTCAGCCCTTCACTAGATGGAGACTAGCATCAGAATCCACATTCACTTCCTCACTTACACTATGATTTAAGACAATTGCTTTTTCTACCTTTCCTTTTCTCCTTCACAGTTTAACATTAAGAGCTTTCTCTACCCATCAAGTGTTGTTCCGAGAGAGGACTGTATGCCAGACTCGTATGCAGAAGTGGGTTCAATAAGGGTAAGTCTGTGTTCAAACTGCCTCCCTCCCCCCAAAAATTGCACCAGGTTACATTTAGGTACCTCCATTCTTATAGCAGACTTCCTTTTAAAATTGCCTTGTCGTGCTAGTTTGACAGATGGTATTTTCTGCTGGCCAGAAGAGCAGAAGTAGGGACGCAGAGTTTATACAACCCACACATTCACCTGGAGACTCCAGCTGTAGGCAGAGGCTCTCATGTTCTCTGTGGTGCTACTTGTAATTTCCTTTGCACAGCATTATATCAGATTTCATGTTAAAGTCAGTGTAAGTTCTAACAATGCAGTTTAGGGGAACTGAACAACCATATCTAAACCTGAGATTTACAACTGGCCAAAAACAGTTTGATGGACTACTCCTACTGTTAAATTGTTGTATGACATATACGGGTAACAAGACATCTTGTGCACTTAAGTAGTAAAAGCCACAAACTCAGGTTAATCTTTTCACTTGACCTCTAAGAGAACCTCCAGAAAGGGCCCTAGCTGGGATCTGTCAGTGAAGGTAATGCTTCCCCACTCTGAACTGGACTGCTGCACAAATAACTCGACTGTTACCCAGGAATCTTTAAAAGGTAAGAACTGATAACGGGAGAATGGCTGCAGTGTGGCCTGGGAGTTTTGCCATTCAATTACACAGAGCCAGGCTTCTCACTAACTTATTACATACAAGGACCTATTCTGAGTCACCGGCTACGAAGAAGGACGTTTCCATAACAGACTTTTTTACTTTTAATATTTTTCTGCCAAAATTCATTTTTTGAAGTGCCTGTTCAGAAACAAAATCATCACAGCTTGATGTGATCAGAAGTGCACCCAGGGAGGAGGACATTTAAGGACACTGCCTATATTATTTTCATTGAGCTGTCAGCTTACTGTCATTTTTCTTGTGCTTTTTTTCCTTCCATTTCAAAGGAAAGCTCAGCTTCATTCTCATCTGGTTAATTGCACAAAATTTACAGCTGGAATATTTTTTTAAAGTATGGATTGAGGGCATTGGCAAAGTCCTGTTTCCTATTTGCTTGTGCTGAACTTAAAGGTTTTGTAGCAACGGAGGAGAAGCTAGGCAGGAAGCCAAGGAATTAGCCTCAGGCTGTACAGTCTCCTCCAAGAAACAATCTGTGCTAGAGGGTACATAATCACATCATCTCCTTTCCCAGTTCAGCCAGTCACCTCCTTATCCTCTGGCATGGCAGGACTCCAGTAGCTGCCTGCAGATGTCCAAGAAGGTGTCAGCAGGGCTCAGTATGGCTTGATGGAAGCAGTGTTGTAAAAGGGAAAGATTACCACTTCTAGAAGATAGCTTACTCCACAGACAGGTCTCAGTAGGATAGAACATGAGTTTGAAGGACTGAAAATGCCTACCAATAGAGATCACATAAGAAACAAGCTAAAAGCCAAATGAGTTCTCAGGTCAGCAACAAAAACACCCCAAAATCTTTGTGACATCTTAACAAAAGAGATGCCAAGAGCTCAAACTGCAAGGTCAACAGTGTTGTGGCCTGTTCAAACAATCAAGTTGAAGCCCGGGAATGTAAAGAGACAGAAGAATGATGCTTATTACCATCTAAAGGTCAAAGAATTTACAGGATACTGCATGCCAGAACCAAATGAGGTCTGTCCCTTACTGTACCTAACCACAAAAGGTGTTGAGCAATTGGCTCTTGCTCATATTCTACGTTACATTGAGAACTTCCTTGCAAAGTTCTTCCTTTTATCTGTTAAGACAAGTTTTCACTTTGCCGCATAATTATTTGAAACAATTTTTCTACTTCCAGAGCAAACACATCATCAGTTATCAATTAAGAATTCATGCTCAAGTCTGTCTGCAATTAAACAAACACTTAAGCCCATGCTGACAATCATTTCTAAATAGCAACATTTTACTAAGGTCAGTCCTAGAAAGTGTTGCCTTGAATTCAGCCACATAGTGACACTGAAGCACACAGGGAAAAATACTCAGGATTGCTTATGTTTCAGGAAGACTCAATTCTTTTTGTTTTCCCCTTAGAGGATGACTTTTTAATATGATTTCAGCAAAAAATCACCACCTTATTAAACAAGACAATTAGTATATTTCCCTTCTCCTCAAGTCCTTCCAAATTTTTTCTTCAAGCACCTACAATGGAGCTCTTCCCTCTTTTCATCTCCATAAAAATTAAACCCATAAGAATCAACTTGATAACTGCTAAAATACTTTAGAGACCGTAAAAGAAAAAATTAAGTACATGGTATCTGGATCAAAATTAACATTGTAATTGAAGGTAGAGTCAAATCAGCAGCTCTGCATTACCCTAAGATAGGAAATCGCCAGCTGCATTTAGATAAGATGTTTATAACCTTCTCATAAAATCCAAATAAATTAAAGATTTTCACAGAAAACTTGCTTAAACATTTGGCTGCTTCAAATGCAGACTTCAGAGAGCAGCTTTAGCTAAACAAAAGACGCTCTCAAAGGGAAATGCTTAGATTCATTCAGAGTTATTGTTCCTTCACAAACAAATGCCAAAGACAAAACCAGTTCCACAAACAAAGGACTTGGCAAAATCTGTACTGGAAGCCCATACTATTTTAATTTTCCTTTTTAATTATTGTAATCGACTTAAAAACCATCTGACTTTCTTGAGCTAGGGCTCAGATACACAAAGAAATGCAATTCCATTGAAGAGTCACTGCAAAGGCAGTAATTTGTAAAAACTTCAGAGCAGCTTTGGAAATCTTGGCCAGGGATGTTTGAAATGCAGCTGGTCTTCATCATTCCTCTTGTTTCGTGAGGCCATTAGATTAAGAATTACACATATTAGCTTAGAGTTTATTTATTTATTTACAAAAAGGTTGATAAGAGACACAAGGACAAACTGTATTAGTGAAAACAAACTTACCCGTGCACCCTTCTCTGGGAAACATTTGCATCCAGCACTGCAATCGCGGCCCCCACAGAGCCCACTGTAAGACTTCTTCCCACCCTGTTAAAGAAAAGAAAGTAAGAAAATTCAATGTCATAACTATTTGTCAGCTGAAGACCTTGAATTGAAACCTTTTGTTTCAGCACGTTTCACATGTGTCATATTTGTCATGTGAATTTGCTGGGAAGTAAGTGGAAAACTTAGTTACATTTTAGGTTCTCCATAACTGGGTCATTTTCAGAATCACCAAACAGACAGAAAAAGTTGGTTTAGAAATCTTTTGAGGACAAATGAATCTACACAAGTTGGTGTTATTCTGCAAGGTGATGACTTTCTAATGCTACCGAACCCCATAAAACTGGATGATGTTTTGGGATCCTCAGTACAGTATTAACTAGGATCACAATCAACAATCAGAACTTGTGCGTCAGCCATCCTGCACACCGAGTATCTCTACATCACTGAGAACTACCAAGACAAATTTTAACTTAGTGATCCTTGTACATTTCTAAGAGCAAGAAGCTGCACCCCCTGAACACAAGAACAGAGAAATTCCTGAATGAGACAAGGTGGCACGTCAAACTAAGAACAGATGGGCACAAAAGACAGTAGGAAAGCACCTGGATTTGGATTTACTCTGAAAATATATTCTGAATTTGCTGTAGTAGTATAAGTTATTTCAAGGCTAATTGCAACATTTATGGAAATCTGAAGTCCCCGTATCATAAACTTGATTCCCAGTTAATACAGATTGCGCCAGTACATGAAAGTCAACAACATGAGTTCACTTTAGAGATTTTGACCCACTCACTCCCACATCAACAGGCTTGAAGTCCTGGGACACCAAAACCCCTGCAACACTATGGACAACACTGTAACAGGCTTGGAGAAAAGCTCAATTTAGCACTGTAATTCAGCCACACACCTCTCTAAGGAACCCTTTTCACTGCCAAGTGTACTCAGGTACCATCCCTAGGGTTGAAACTCTGAAAGGAATAAACATTTAAGCGCCCCATAACAGGGTGACCAAACTCACTGAAGAAACAAGTTGAGACTGGGAATGGACATTTCCTTACTAAAAGCACCCACAGATATTTTAAAAGCCTTTAAAATTTCCTGACACCTGTCAGCGAGGAACGTGAAAAATGAAAAGCAACTCCGGCAAGTTCCTAGTCTACTTTTGAACTTCTTCACATTGACTTTCTCAAAGTAACTAGTCTGATATCACTTGATGAGTTTTCTGCTAAACGTACATAAAAATCTCTCTGTGCACCCTGGTGTTTGCACTGTTTTGCTAAATTAAATGCTTCTGTTTTTAAGGCAGCATAGAACAGATACTAACAAAAAGTCTTAAATCCAATCTCCCATACTTCCCTAGCCTGAAGGGAACATTATCTCTTGCCGCAAAATAGTCATAACAACCTTCAAGGAATTCTAAGAAGCATTAAATATAAAAAAAACCCAAGCAAACAGTACTTCTGCAGACTTTTTGGTAGCTTTGTTCAGATGAGATCCCATTAGATATGGGGCTTTTGGACTACCTAGGCAGAACAAAGAAGAGGAGAAAAATTGCATCTAGAGGTGATATAATAGACTGTAAGAGCATCTTCAAACTGTCTGTTCAGACAAGGAATGATCAGCATGAACCTGAGTCAGCAATGTACCTTGGCAATGGCTCACTATATAAAAACCGGTCCCTGCCTTAATAGACATACTGCTGAGAGGTCATTTCTGACCACAGGTATTAAGATTTTAGGATCTCTTTGCAAGATGACTGAAGACTGAAGTGCACCAAGACACACCTTTTGCTGTGATTATCTGCATATTTAGCAGTGGAAATCTGGACTCATTGCTAGCCAACGTACACCTCTATTCCTGACACTTAACCTTACATTTACACTCTTAGCAGAGAGCATTATGCCTTCAGGCAATCAGATTATGCCTTCCCAAACATTTATTCAACCTTAAATAATTCAAAGATTTCAACTTCCAATTGATTTTTTTCTCCACATTATTCTCTGTTCCAACAGTCATTTGCATAAGCCTTTGGGTCCTATGGCTCTGTTGATTCTGCTTGCCTCTTAAGAGTGAGTAATGGCAAAGAAACTTTATTTCCTCACAGGTCTGGATTCCTCTAGGCTCACTGTGTCGCAGTAGTTGCTGTCTCAGATCACTGAGGCTGACCTTGTTAGAAATCCCTCATCTCTGGTGGCCATTGTTTCCTTCCCAGCGACAGAGGACTGGATGAAACCCAATGATTCTTTCCATCCCCACTGCTCATGCTACAGTTAGCAAATATGGTTCTAGTCAAAATTCCCCAAAGTCAAAAGAAATCTTTCCATTGAGTTTATTGGAAGCTGGATGAAACTCTCACTGAGGTTTATTAGAAACTGAAAATATGTCCCTCTTTTGAGCAAAATTGTGTCCACAATGTATTTCTAACTTTCTTTTAACAGCACGGAGTCATTTTGCCCCCTTGTGAATGAAAGCATTTGGAAAGGAAGCAAACCAAAGCCAGTTGGCTCCAAACCAGGTGTTACATGTCCTAAGTACTTTATTTAGGGGAAGTAGCTGACATCAAACACTCAAGGGCTACTTAAATAGCAAACAGCCATCTGCATAATATTTAGGAATACAAGTCTAAAGGCTTCATATAAGATTCTAGACCACAGGGTTCTCTTTTGGAAAAGTGTAGTACATTTTTCCATTCTAATGTACGAATGCACAGGTCATCCGAACATTTATAGATTGTCATCTGAACACAAGCATGGGCCCTTCATACTTGTTCTGTGTATGCATGGAATAGATTTTTCTGGCTGCTGTGAGATATATTTCAGATTGAGGAATATGGCTTCTCAGAAACAATAGAACTTTAAGAAAGAAGGGTACTAGTTACAGTGGTAGGGACTACCATTATAACAGAAATGAATTAAACTATTGTCACTTCATTGGCTAGAAGTAGACCAAGGTTTTCAAAGCAGAAAACATGGCCATAAAATAGCAGCATTGTCAAAAAAAACACAACATCCTCTGAGATATAAAAAAACATAATATAAACTGAGTAACACATAATTGGGTTATTTCAGGCTTACATAAGAATAACTAGTATTAAAGTGCAGGAAAAAGCCCATTTGGTTTAAGAAGTATTGATATGAGTGATAAACTATTTTGAAAAGGCATTTAAAAATAAGAATCAATGTAAGGACAATTTTCCTCTCCCGCTTCTGGTGTACCTCCATCAAGCGTTTATGCACAGCTGATTCATTCAGATGGAGAGCCATTCCAATCTTTCTATTGACTTCAGCTTATTCTGGAGTGAAGCCAAAGAGTAAAGAAACCTAACAGCTGCGATGCCATAAGAGGTGTCCAGACTCACGTTCATTCCAGCTTCTCTAGAGCAACACACAGGACCACAGAACAGCTGTCAATGATCCTGAAGACCTTGCCTGCACATTCAAAGAGAATTGCACCTGCAGCACAAGCAGGAGTAAACCAACTAGCACAGGATTTCGGTGGGAGATTTCTGGAAGCACAGCTCAGACGGGTGAGCTCAGGCTCAATTTTGCCTTAAAACTTCTGCTGTGTTTTAAATGGTCAGCTGCAGACTTGGCATGTTCTGGCTGAAGACAATGATTTCAATCAGCTAGGAGGGTGAACAGCCAGCAGAGGAATGTGAGCAAGATATGTTTGGGGAAGTGCCAGCAGAAAGGTTAAAACCATCATCTTTAACATGAGGTTAAAGTAGCAGGGGTGATGATGGCAACATAAACTGGAAACTTTTAGAAAAGAAAGGATTCGAAGGAATGCCAGCATGCAAAACTTGGAGCATGTACACCAGAAGAAGAGCATGTCTGTGATAAGAGGAAAAGATGATGACGACAAAAAAGAGGATGATGATAAAACAGAGAGTGAAAAAATCTCACACTTGTGTGAAGAAATATAGCAGGAAAGAAATTTTTTTCCAAGACTTATTTCCAATAACTTCCCAAATCCAGTTAAGGACTATTCCAGTCCAGGGCAAAATCTTAATGTGAAACTTCATAATCAAAAGCTCTACATGGAACATAATGAAAACCTCTGGATACTTCAAATAAACATCTTTTGTATAGATCAGGATCCTCTTGTCTGCTGATGACTAAGAGAAATTATATTTATACCACCAGACATTCAGACAGTCTTGTAAAATTTCACAGTGAAAAAGACTAATGAAACATAATATCTCTGACTACTTCATCAGCTATGTAATGCTGCTGTGTTAACATTACTCTTTTTAGCCCTCATGGCTTTTAGGAATGAAAATCATTATAACATTTTCTTTATCAATTACTCTTTTAGTTGCTGAATTACAGAATTTAAATCCCAATTCTGAAAACACTTACCCGTATGTTCAAATCCTCCCTCTCAAATCAGCAGATACTACTTTGCTGTGCATGTGTTAATACATCATTACCTTACTGACATGAAAGAACCCCTTCAAGGTTAAAACTGATAAAGCAGGAACCACAGCCACCTCTGCACTCAGAAACGTCGGTGTGAGCCATCAAAGACAGCATAACATGATGAACCAAAAGGATTCAGTAATTCTTCCCAACATGAGGTGTCACGGAGCAGAAATAAACTGACAGTCTTGCCAGTTCGACTGTATGGAAGCAGTTGCTGGGATTTGGTTGGCAGTGAAATATGGAACAGGTGAGAATAAAATCAATCATGTCAGCAAAACATCAGATAAAATTAAATTGCAAACACATTTTTCTGAGGAAGAATATCAAGAACCTGAACTCAATTCAACTCATTCCTTAGTGAGGTTCCCTAAACCTTGACTTACCCTGTCTGGTCAACTTTCTTACATAGTATTAAGAGCTAGGTCAAGCTTAGGAACTAGTAATAGGAATGTTTTTCAAACTGTGGGGTTGGGTCAACAAGGGGAAGCAGCACATGAAGAATAAGTCCTGAGTAACTACCAAAATAGAAGCCTCTGAGCAAACTGCCTCACCTGACACTTCCGAGGGACTCATCTTTTTCAGGCCACATCATCATACTACATCATAGCTGTACACCCAATCCAAGAGAAAAAGTGACCAGAGATTTGAATACAGCTCTGAACAGCTCCATCTTCTAATATGTTTCAGTTTTGTTGGTAGGATTGAATAAAGCTGTAGATGCTTTCTTCTGAGCAGTCTATCAGTCAATGAAGAAGTAGTTAAATCCAGTTTATTTACAGCTTACACAAGCAAGGACATAACACAAAGCCATAGGCTCATCTTTTACCGCACAAAAGGACTTTCAGATGGAGCTATGACAAGTGAATTTGTAGCAAAGATACTAATTTATTTCAGGGTTCACCAACTTCTTTGGTTAACCAGTGGTTTTGGTTAACCAATATTTTCTTTCATTTCATACAGCTGGCAAACATCTACACTGGCAGCTGAGACTAAATGATAGTTACTAATAGAAACCAACCCTCCTCCAATTCAATGACACGTAAGGTTACAAAACCTGAAGGAAATCCTGGCCTAGAGAAACTAATGGCAAATTCTGACTGAAGCAAATCCAGTCCCATCCTCACTCCTTGCTCTTACTCCTGCCAGTGGGACAGGAGTGCTGTTGCACTGAAAAATAGATATAAACCAAAATAAACATTAAAGGTCAATTCTTCCACTTTATACACACAGCAAAACCAAAGTGATGTCTTTCGAGCTACAGAAGGGCTGCCTGACTCTCAGGTTTTGAGGAAATGTGCATTTCTTATCCTCTGGATAGAATTCAGCAATAGAGTTTGCAGACTTTTTATTCACTGAAGTAATTTTCAGTCATGCCAGTAATGGGATCAATTTCTACAAATGGAAACTTTCTCCCAGTAAAGGATTTCCAGAGCACAAACTCACCTCTGACAGCTTCCAAGTATGCTACTCACTACATCTGGGGCATACAAATGACCACAAATCTCATATGTGTTAGCAGCTTAGAAAATTCATAAGCAGAGAACAAGTGATTAACTAGTCTGAAAACATGAGTAATAAAATTCCAAGCAGCTCCACGTGGTTTAGAAAATCAAAAGCTTTATCTTTGCAGCTACACAGAAGGAATGTTTTTTCCCTCATGTCTGCCAAGGTCTCCGTTACTGGCTAGAAAGTCATCAGCACCATCTATGTTTCAACCTGGTCTCCCCAGCCTGCAAGGGTTGGCAGAGCCCAGACTCCACCAGCAACAACCTGAGTGGCCCATGCACTAGACAAGCAGCTTCATATTTGGGCAATAAGTATCCATCAATCTTAAAATCCTCAGTATTACAGCAAGTATTATAAAACTTCATACACTACCCTTCTTTAAAGACTTTATAAAATCTGAGAATGCTTCCTAATCTTTAGGATCCTGTCAGAGAAGCTTGTTCTTCTAAAGCAACAACCCCATTGCCAGATCCCATTAGCCCATTTATAACCTTTAGTACATAACAAACTTGTGTAAAAGCTTTACTTATTTTTTGTTTCTCCTGCTTGTTGGAATTCACAATGTATTCCTTAACAGATGAAATGCAGCCAGACATAAGGAACGTGTACGCGGCTGTAGGCAGTACCCACACACAGCCATGAAAGTGAACCTCTGTTAGAGGCCATGCTGCTGCTGGGAGTGCTGAGGTGCCCAAGGGAAAGAGGTTTTCATCCCCTGCACCCTGTGGAGTGGACGCTCTCTGCATTAACTTCACAAAACGACAGTGGAAAGGCAGCAGACATATCCATGAGATCCATTATCATGCAAATGCAGCAGTGCTAACAACAGGGACCAGCAGAATTATTGCATACTGTTGCAGTGAAAAATGCTTGTAGAGAACACATGGGAAAAAGAAACCTCAGGGAAAAAGAAATGCACAGTCAGCTTGTTTTAATTTAAAAAGAAGCTGGCACTGCTGGTTTCAAGCATCCCAAAATAGGTCCATTCAGATGGAGACAGACAACATGAAACTTACAAAAAAGTGATTTTTATGACACAATCACATACGGTTGAAGCAGATAACACTGAAAAGTACGAAGGATATTGGCAAAGAATCTTCTTTCTCTACATTACTGTCTAGCAAAGCTAGGGATATGCCAGAAGAAAAAAACATTGCTCCAGTTCTACAGCCACACAGAGCTGTAAGTTATAGAACCTAAAGTCGTGATTCCAAAGTCAGAGATAACAGTGTTATTTATACCACGAGGCACAACTGTTTACCAAGTTTGTACCTGCCTAACAGCTTTCTAAGCCTCACACAACTCTACCACAGCCCTCTGGCTAAATCTAACACGCCTTACCTACTGATGCAGGTATTTCTTGTACTGAAGTGGCTGAACCAATTACCATTCAGGATACTAAACCCCATGCTACGAGATAGTTGGATATGATAAAAGCCATCAGTAGTGTTGTCCTAGGAAGTGGGCCTTATGATCAATACATGCTGTGCAGTGTACATAGATGATATATAGCACCATGAACTGACCCAAGCCTTTATAAACACCACAAGTAAATCAATTAAGTCTTAAAACCCCAAAACTACTCACAACAGACAATGCGCGCTCTTTCATCAAACAACACATTTTCAGACAGCCTCTCACTGTATCCTTACATGTCCCTGTGACACACAGATTTCACATAACCTTTAAGGTATGAGTATAGCTTGGGACCAAATTTTCATGAACAGCTGCTTTCATTCATTGACTGAAAAGACAATGTGTTTCCAGCTACTCTTCTGCTTCTCACAGTACCTTCCAAAAGCTGTGTAATGGATGAAACATGACTTTTTGCTCCCCAGAACACCCTCATTTGTAGTGTTGTTTGTTTTTTTTTTTCTTCCAAACTGCTAAGTTCCCAGTGTTGTAGCCAGTTTTCAAGTCCTCTTACATCTATCACTCTCTCATACTAACATAGATCTTTCAGGGTCATCATTAAAACTGTCGCATCCCTTCTAACAAGTTGCCAAAATGGGAACACAAACTTCAACAACTGTAAAGCATTTGCAAGCAATATAATTTTTCACTTTCAAAAAGAAATCCCAGGCAATTATAATCCAGCAGAAGACTCCACTGCAAAGCTGCTAGCCATGCCCTGTCAAACAGAATGCCAAGTTTTCTTCCTTTAAAGGGGGGGAAGGTCTTGCATTCAGTATATATTTTAAGAGCATTGCTTTCCAACAACAGCTGAGGTTTTCAAGTCTGCCTTTTTATACTCAACATCTACACAGCTCTGCTGCATGAGAAGTCACTCATTGAAGGCATTTTTTCTATATGGCATGAAGGGTTTGGGTTGGAAGACAAACACTTTTCGTTCAACTGCAACAGAAACCAGAAGATAAATAACTTTGGTAATCTCATCCATTTCAACTCAACTGCTTGTCCAGAGGCTTCTATAAACAAAGTGAATACAACTCCTTGTGTGTATTTTTATTACCTTTCTACAGTTTTGAATTCATTCCAGATACAGCTGGGTCAGTGGACAAGGCTCAGCCCTGCAAGTGACTCAGCTCCTTCATCTTGTGAGCAGTTCTAAGAATTAGAAATACTAAAAGAGGAAAATGTTCATCAAAAGCCAAGGGGATGCTCACCCTACTTATCAGCAACACATCTCAGAAGATAAACTGGAATGTGTCCATTGTGATTCACCCTCCAATTTTATAGGCAACACAGACCACCCACTTGGAAAATACGGCAGCAATTTATTATTTGCATTTTATTTTCAAATGCAGCATTCCTCAAAGCCACATGTTACAAAACTTTTTGAAACTAAAGTTTCAGAGCTGACAAACAGCAAAGCCCAAGGAAAACATTGGTAGAAACTGGCTGTGATTTTGGTGATGCTCTTGGCAAAATGCTGACGGATTAAGAAGCAGGGGAGGGAGCTGCACTTCAAAGCTAACTACCAATCTCTCTGTATCCTCTGGGTTTGAGTCAGAGATTAGAAAAATGTATCTCTGATGTAACTGCTTACTCCAATGGAGTTACGCTAGGGGTCAATATAGCCTTGGGTAGGGGACAGCTGGTACAAGGATGCTTGATCTCCCTCCTGGGGAAACAGGAGAGAGTGGGATGAGCACAAGGAAACATGTAGCTACGAATATGAGTGAAGCCTCGTAACACAAGTGGCTTTTAAGCCATTTCTGCACCCAGACAATGTGGCTGAGCTGACTCAGCCAGCACCAAAACACTATCTATAGAGATGGAAGCTGTAAACTAGGAGCTGCAGCTGGTTAAGCCATCAGTGCACTTAAATAAACAACTTGTGCACTGATTCTAGCCAGGTTCCTTTTACTTCACTATTCAGTTTGCATCCTTCAAGGTACTGCCAAAGTGCAACTCGTATAACCATCCCTTCCTGAAGACATCACCAATCCTGTGCAGAGGAACACTGTTGATTTCAATTATTTCCATGTCAGTTTCTTCCATTAAATCCTCTCCAAACAGAATAAACCAACTAGTAGCAAAAGAAATTGACAAAATTCCCCTAGTCCTGCTTTGTTTCAACTTTGTGCACACACAGTACACAGATCAGCAGTACTCTGAATGTCTTTACTATTACTTTAATGTATTTCCCTAACGAAAACATTACTTTCCCAAAAGCAAAATTCCACATTGCCATACACTGTTAAAGACATTTTTAGTGAAAAAAAAGTAAAAATTGGAAGACTGAATTCCCCAATGCACTAAGGTCCATGCTTGATTCTGATGACTTTACTGAGATCAAAGAACACAGCTGAACATCTAATTAACAGAAATCAACTTAGGCATACAGTGGCTTTGCTCAGTGAAGGTCTCAGGATATCCACTTCCACCCGAGCACAGAGCAATCCCGCAAAAAACTGAGAGTCCGCATTGCCTCTTTTCTTGCACAGAAGATGAAAGCAGCCTCGGTTTGCTCAGCTCCCACAGTGGTTGCCCTCAGACCAAAGCAGTACCGCTGCCTGCCCTTCCCTGTTAGGGATCACTCTGAACATGACACGGAAAGAAAAACAAAATTGCACTATTGCCTCATAGGAATAATGACCTTGAGAAAGACAAAAATACCTTTACTAGGTAACAGAAGCAGTGTTAGTCCAAGACATAGGGATGGATGTGTGTGGAACTCACTCTTTCATCTGACACTTTCATTTTAAATAAATATATCACGTAGCTTTTAGCTGGAATGTGGCACATGGATTTCTGTGATCAGCCCAAAGAACAAAATAAGATGTCTGGAATATTCCAGATTCCTTCTTTGTCAGGATTAGGAAAAGGTTGCCCTCAGCACTGAATACACAAGTATGCACATTTCCATGAACATTCAAAATACCTGGACAGATACTTTTCTCCACAGCAAAGTGATGAAAATAATCCTGATTTAGTCATATTTTTAGTATTTCCAGAGTACTTAAACAGAAAACCTCTTGCATCCCTACCCATGACACGGTACGAGATAAAAATGCCTGGGGCTACCTTCAACAACCACATTATTTTGACATGTGATTCTTTACATACAAATCCATTATTTTAGGGAAGGAATGCAAGCACTCCTGTCAATGACTACAGCAGCGCTTCCAAATCTGCACTGAACAGTCTAACACAGAGCCCTGCACTCAAATTCCTTGTCACATATTCAATAGACACTGATTAAGAGACGCTTATGTCTCATTCTTAATGGCCAGAGGCCTGCAGTTTTGAAAATGAAAATGAGGAATTAAGAACTGACTTTACTTTTTAATAAATGTTCCTATAACAAGAAACTATTGCTCTGGGAGCCTGTCATAAATAATAGGAATTATACACAGATGAGTTGAGCATTTCCATTTTATATATAAACAATTAGCCTGTATCCCAAATTAGTGATTACAACTGTGGCACTTGTCTGTTCACTTACTAATACACCTACCCCAGATCAGTTTTCTAAAATAGGATGGCACACGCCAGCTGCAGACAGGGAGGAACCAACTAAGAGCCACTCCCATGTGCAGAAGTGGTTTCATTAGCAAAACATTATGGCCCACAGGCATAAGGTTTAGTCAGCTTTTCCAGTTTACTTACACTATCTAAACCAAGTTCAGTCATTCTTCTTATTGGGATGGGACAGATAAACAACTTAGCCAGCTCATTTTCTCTCAGCCTCTCATCCAAAGTTTTTGAATAGAGGATCTATATCGTAACCTACAAAAGGGCCAAAATGGCCAAAAAGCTGAAAGTCTATATAATCTGAGTCTATATAAATAAAAACATACGTAGCCATCTCCTGCGAGGAGGTGTCCCTGCCAATGGCAGGGAGTTGGAACTGGATGATCTTAAGGTCCTTTCCAACCCAAAGCATTCTATGACTGTGATTCTAAGAACACCTGTTACAGCACTAACATGATTAACTCTTTAATCTGTTTCTACAGCTTTCCCACTATGCGTTCTTTCCCCATTTATTCATTTACTCTCTATGAACCCTGCACTCTGTGATCCTGCAAATAGGAGCTGGCTTGTACCTGGATTCCTCCTCATCAATATCTCTAGAGGTTTTGTCAATGACTGAAATAAGAACAGACAAAACCCACGCACATAGCACAGAGAGGCACCCGACTTTATCATATTCACCAAGACTTACTGCATAAACTCTGGAAAGTACCAAGCACACAGCATGTTCTTGGTTAATGAAATGGCAAAAAGAAACTGGGGAAACACTTTGTGATCCACCAACAAAATACTTCAAAGAGTATTATCATTGAGAAATTGCTGTCTTCTACTTTCATGCTGGTTTCGGACAATGGGTCCTTGCTGTTAACTAACATTCAGACACCATAGTAGTAAGCATACTTAAGAAAAATGTTGTTGGGGTTTTTTGCTGTTGGTCTTTGGAGCTGTTCCTCCATCCTCAATGCTATTTCTAGGATACTATTTCTATTTTCAGGGAGTGGACTTACCAAGTCAGAACATGCTTTTCTCACAGGAGCTTGTAACTGTTGACTCTTGGCTGCTAACTACTTTGCAATCTTGATTTGGTCATTTACCCTTCAGCAGAAGGGCAAGATACCACTATGTCAGCTGTACCATCTACAAACATACTGCACTAGTATAAACGTCAGTGAAAAATCAGTTCTTTTCCATTGAAATAAAAATAATGAATGATGCGTACAGTATGTTCTTAAAACTGTATGCACTTTACACTGAGTAAAACCACTAAAAATAATAAAAGGGTAAAATCAGACTTGCTCTTCTGTAGCCCTATAGCTCTGCAAAAGAAGTTTCATAAAAGGCCCATCCAAGCAGTAAATGCAGTCTAAATGCCCTTTGAAGTACAACGGCTTCCCAGTTAGTGTCTAACAGAGGATAAATCAGTTGGCAATTAAGAATTTTCCAATACTATAAAACTATCAGAATTCCAAAAAGCAAAAAACAGGTGGAAAATCAGGAACACTAAGTTATGTTAAAAAAAAAACAAGAGTACGAAACTGAGATGATGTATCACCATGCAAGCAGGACCACATAACTAAACATGGATTTATGCAATTTCCCCTCTTCCAGGCACTGTTGTAAGACAGTGAATTTGACAAGCCCTCTTATCATACTGATGATAATAACCATGTGTTTCTAAGCACACCTTATCTGTAAGCACATTTATCTCAAAGTCCTCTACAAACACAGGGGTGGTCCTGCAAAGCATTATTCGAACAAGTCACCTCAGGGAGGAGACAGGGAGGGCAAAAATTTTATCTACTGGAAATACTGCATTTCAGGCATTTTTTTCATTCCACATGGAACAAAGGTTAGGGAAAAAAAAAAATCCTGAAAATTTTGCCTTTTCAGGATAAAATCAAATGGATAGTTTTATCATTGGGAAAAGAATTGTGGTCACACCTTTGATACTCTGCAGCATGTAAAACCTGGATGCCCAGGTGCTGGGAAGACAGAAAAGCAGACAGAGACCAGGTGGGTTTTCTATGGAGAAACTTCCTTCCCAAAGGAAAAGGAGCCGTTTCAAACCCATGGTGGCAATAAAACAACCATCAGTTGGAAGCAAGTAGAACCAAGTACCATTCCCAAACACAGATAAAAATGGCAAGGCTGAAAGGGTGCAGGAAGGAGAAAAAGCAGCTCCAGAACAGGCCGTGAAGAATACCAAAGTGCTGGAGGACACAGGGCTGAGGATTTGAGACTGAACTAACAGAGAAAACCCCTCTTAAATTCTACCCCCCGCATTGAAAACAGAGAGATGGCCAAGTTTACTTGCTCCCCATCTGCCCCGCAGAGTATTTCTGGCTCTGAGAGTCAGCTCCTGCCTTCCTCTCAGTTACCCTGTCCTAGCTTTGCTTTCACACAACAACTCTGTGGGACCTGATCCTGGGCCCCAGAAATTCAAAGAAGGGGGCAAGCCAAATTTGCAAAGGAACCTCTAAATGAAAGTGTGCGTTTCTGCACTTGTTTCTGATCTATAAAGCAACAATGGCAGAGCCCCCAAAAAAGGTTCCAGGACCCTCTCTTTGAGGCTGGTTGGATGAATGTGAATGAACACAGCACCACAGCCCACAGTTTCAGGGGATCACTCAAGACTTTGAGGGCTTTGATGTATCTAATGAATCGAAGGTGTTCAAGCAACTAATAATTTTATTACTACAGAATAACTACACTTTCATCATATCTGCATACAGCACAATGTGCACAACAGAATGCTGTATTTAGTATTAAAGCTGTTAGTTCAGACTGATTTTCTGGGCTTCCCTTCTCATTTCACTGAGGCTTTGCTTTTGCTCTTGCAAGCAAATTGCCCTTTCATGGTAAAACAACCCTTCTAGTAATTCAGCCGGTCCAGCCCTTCCCTGCAAAGCAGACCTGATTTGCTTAAGGATTTTTCTCCTGTCTACCCAGAGAGTACATTACTACACGGTTAAGCCAGATGTAAATTAGACAGTAACTTGAGAAGCCAAAAATGGATCTGTTCCACATGTTAGAGAAGGCCATTGCTCTCATGCTAACTCCTCTTCATAGTGACACTGATAAAGGAGAAGTGAGGCAGGGAGAAAATATAAACTGAGGCAAACAGCTATAAATGTCAAAGGAAACTTAAGTAGTTTCATTGTGTACCCATATATTTAATTTACTGTTTGGCCTATTTAATTTCAAGTAACACTTCTAAGCAGAGCAGATGTCTATTCATCAAGGGTGGACACTGCAAGCTTCTGCCAAGACAAAACGTACAAACTCCATTACAGATAATCTTACCTGTCTGGAACAGGAAAAGACAAAATGCCTTTATACCACTTATCTAGATTAAACAGATGGGAGGAGGTACAGACTGATGCAGTATTTTGACAGGATGAGAGCATGCTTGCTGAGGAATAGGTACTGATTAAATCTGAGACAATGTGCGCCACAAACGTTTCTTCTAAGGAAGCCAAAAAAGGACAAAACATAGAACTGGCAGAATAAATGTGTCATTTTATTTACAAATATTTTATTTTTCCGTGTGTATCTAGGTTGCTAAGCAGACAATTAAGTTTAGAATGATATGTTACAAAAGCAAATGTCACAGTTAGTTAGGACTGGATAAGGGAAGGAAAAACTGAGACAAAAGGAAACTATTTTTAGCAACAGCTAAGAAAAATATGAAAAGACATCTTTTGAGACATCACTAACAAAACTTCACAGATTAAAAATAACATAAAGGATTAATTTCATCTTTTCATTTTCATTTGTCTCTATATATGTAACATTTTTCAGAATTATTGTTTCTTGTATTACTTTATATGTGTGTGCGGGTGGAAAACCAGGCTTTGGTCTTCAGATCATCTTACAGACAAGAAAAGGCCTATCATAAGCATTTGCAACATTAACTTTTAGAGGTCTCATTTGTCATAGAATGTGCCATGAAATCTGAAGAACTATTTCTTCCAGTCTTTACTAAGCCATGCAAAGGAAAATCTGTCATCAAAAAGACTATCTGCAAAATGAGATTGTGGAGTCTGATGCTATTTAGAACTGAAACGCCTACTTAATACAATCTTCAGAACCCTTTCTCGCATAGGCGTAGATCTTTATCGATAGATGTGTGCCCTTGCGAGCAACTGTTGGAAATGGTGACATGTTAAAATGCTTATACCCTCTAATCCCTGTATACCTACTGGGTACAGAACTGTCTGACTAAAGGCAGACTGCCTGGACTTCTCACACAGGTGGATGAGAAAAAGTGGCTCAGGAATTGAGAGCAGCTAAAATGAAGTCTCAACCAATCAATGTAAAGAAATGGGCAAAGCTAAACAGTGGTTTGATTCTGGAAGTCGAGGCAAGTAAGTAAGTTTACAAAAGTCAGTTTGTAAAATAGCCAAGTTACCCTCTAAGAACACATTCACTCTGTTGAAGGCATTACCTTGCCCATCTTCCCTGACACCCACTAGAGCTAATAATGGACAGATGTCACCTAAACAGGGAAAACCAATACAGCAGTGATACAAATCACAAAATTTCACGGAAACCAACATCTTAGGACTGCCTCTGTAAATCCTCTCTCTCAAGCAGTCCCTCAGGATTGACTGCATTATTGTTGAGAGTTAGAACTCCTCAAACATGGAAGACCTGGAGCATAAAGCTTTTCATTCATATAGCAGTAACCACCATATTAAAAGTAAGTTCTGTTAAAAAAATCTGAAAGATTAAGGAGTTAATACTCAGAACAGGCACTGTCACAATGTATTATCTTACAGAATCAGTACTGCCAAAAAATCTCATCTTAAGCTTTCAAAATGTCCTAAATTGTTCTTAATTTGAGTGCACTTCTTTGTTCTCAGTTGGCAGGCAGAGCATGATAGCAGATGACCTGCACTTCACACACAGAACCTACCAATGAGACCTAGAGATGCTGTATACGCAGTGCAAAAAAGCACACTACTAGAATATTCCTGGTAATTTAATATCCAAACTTGAACATCATCACTCAGAACAGCAAACCCAGCAATTCATGAATAAAAGCAGAAGGAATAAAGATTAGTACTATAAGCAAAAAAAATTCATCTAGTTGTGCAACATGCTAGCGAAGCACAGATGGCTCTCCTGAGAAATTAACAGCCACACCATTTCAAACAATTTGTTTCAAGGACTTGGCCAACTTCAGAGGCGTTTCTTTTTGGCTACAAGCATCATAATAACGTGACAAATGTAAGCAGAAAGTCTAATGGAAGGACAAAATTTTTCTCTAAATTAGTTACTAATTCTCCCGTGGCTTTTTGTACAGCCTGCCTTGTTGTCCTATGTTCTTTTGGTGTGAAACTTTTGGACATAAAAATGGAATAGAGTACAGACGTCAAACTGGAAAATGAGATAATAAAAAACCAAGCAGGTGACAGAAAAGGACCAGGCTCTCATCTGCACACCATTTCAAGTTGTACTGTGTTAAGAAAGTACTACTCCATTTTTTCCTTAGTTGGTAAACTGGATTCTAACCTGTACACTGGCTCCCAGTGAAATAACACCATGGTTTGTGACGTGCGAGAACAAATGTTCTTAAAATACCAGACTCGGCTATTTCCATCTGATACCACTCACAGAGAAATGCCAGAAGAGAAAAGAACAGTTCTTCCTGACACTGGGCCCACCAGGGACTAGTCCTACCAAGTGCCAAGCAACCTGCGGAGATTCAGGGAGACAAGAGCACACTCAGCAGTATGAAAACTCTCTCAGGACCAACAGATAACACAACTAATAATACTGTTCAAAAATCAGTACGTTTTACTGAGTGCCAGATTGATACTTGTCTGTATCACCAAGCACTGTCATTCCCAGCACTGAACTCGACTGAGCAGCACTGCCAGACTTAAGCAGATTAATTCACATTGGTGCTATGCTTCTTTTCCCAGTAGGTTGGTTTACTGGCTTGGTGCTAGCATCCCGTCCTCAAATCATGCCACCCCATCTCTAAACTCTTCCAGACTGTCAGGGAATGTGGCATAGACTCATGAGTGAAATCACACAAGTCAGTCTGGGTCTAAGCAAAATTCCTTTAGCCCTTGCTCAATTTTGCCCATTCCAGACCAACCTGGCCACAGCCAGGATCAACCTCTCAGCTCAAACACACTTTATCAAGTGCTACAAAGTCACATGTTCAGTCATCTTGCACCATCTCCCAATTCAATTCCTGTTTGAACTCCAATGTATCTTTAAGGAAATCATCCAATCTTCCTTTGAATATCTAAACATCAAAGTCCAACAACAGGACTAGATGCAAAGTGGTTTATCAAAACGTTTATCATTTCCCGTACAAAAGGTCAGCAAAAATTGGTCCACTGCCTCAAATTCCTTGAGTTCACTGAATCAGCATTTTTGGCAGAAAAACTATTCCACCTAGACTGTTAAACACAGCTGGATTAGACAGGATGCTGATATGCATTGGGCAAAATATGTAAATGTATGCATAGGCTTTATTAAACAACATCATCTTGCTTGTAACTGTGTGGCTATTAATTACCCTCAGAAGTACATGTTCCTTTTTCATCTAGGTAACTCCCCAACAGTACGAAGCATAAACAGAGGTTTACTTGTTTTGCTTGTATTTAAACCAACCAGCAGCTAAATCCATCAGCCTTTCTGTGTTAGAATAGCTGCTGAGAGTTAGCATTTCTGGTTATCTGCCCTCCCTCTTCCAACCAAGGCTTATTCCAAGGCCTGTATTTTTACTCCTGGTATTCCTTCATCTGGTTAATCACACAGGTCCTTCTCTGGCCTTCAGCCCAACCAAGGCCACTCACAAATCACCTGTGTTAATTTGCCAAAAGAGCTTCTGAGATTACAAGCAAGTATCGTTCAGGAAGAAAAACCCTGGTTCCATGGCAACATGAAAGTCAATGAGCCCACCTTGAAACCTGGAAACAATGGTCCCTTTCAGACCAGGAGGCAGAGGGGAGGGACGGTGTCCTGTTGAGATGTTGGGTTCTCTCAGATTAGTTGCCAGTGCGCAGGGGCTTTTTGAAGGAGAAAAGGCACACTGTAGATTCGCCTTGCACAAGTTCATTTGATTTTGGAGCCTGTTATTAAGACACTGTTGAATTTGCCACACACACCAACCCTGCCCCAAAAATCGCCAGCACACGGCTCAATGAAAGCCATGTTTCTCGCAGCCCTGCCAACCAATTGAGGGGATCCACACTTGCACGCTGGCTCACTTTAGAATTCTGATCCTACAGGCACCAGGATAAAGGAGTGCCCTTCAGGATAATCTGCTACCCTAAAGAAGAGAATTTGGAGAAATTTTCTGGGAAAATCAGGAAATCTAGCATGAAAAAAAGAAATTCTACCCATGTGAACTGACAGAACACTGCACTGTTCTGAGAGAGCTGCACTGGATTTCCCAACACTCTGCCCTACCCATCAGAACAGGCTTAGGAACATTTACGCACATTGCAATGCAGGAGAATATTTCAAGGCTGCAGTTGCTCATGGCAGCCTGCCTTTGGGGTTTGATTTTATGTTTTATCACCGCTTTTTGAAGATATTTTCTACATTCTCTTTATTTTCCTTGAGAGGATCCAGCCTAGGAATGACCCAAGCATTAGTACCAGCATGCTGTTCAACCAGCTCAAAAGCAGTCATGTAGTAAGGGGTTCAAAATCATAGTTAAATACAACACTTTGCTTCACACTGAATCATTCATGGTTGCTTTTCAACTCCAGTTTCTCCTACTTATACAGGAAAAACTTAGTGGAGGGCGATACTGCACTCAGGCCCCATGGAGCATCCATGACACTAAGTTCTGTGGGGTTCGATATTCCACAACATGGTAGCACTGGTCTTCTACCTCCTGCTTTGCCTCCTCATAGGCCTGCTCCAGCACCTCCTTCCTCTTTGGCTGCTGTCAGGCTTCTCAGTGACAGTGGAGTATAGCTGCTGGGTGACAGCCAGAGCACACGTTGTAAAGAGACGGCTAATTTTGTGTTGCACAGTCCTTCACGCAGATGAGGCTTTTTTGGCTTGTTCTGTTTTACTAACACTGGGAACACACAGGCCATGTGTTAGTTAGAGTCTTCCTCCCATCCAGGTGGAGACCTGCCTCACTTCCAGTGCCCAGCCTTTCAAAAGGGTTAAACGTGGGAGCAGCACAGAGGGATTAGATCTGGACAAGAGAGAGACTGAAATTTAAGTTCAGTTTCTTATTCCCTGGAACCTGTGAAAATGCAGCGGTTGAAAAAATTTATTCTGTGCCCTGGCCAGTAAGAATGAGTCTCTGCCAGAGTTATTTTGGAAACTACACATTAAATACATTTGCCCTTTTAGAAGAGGATTCTCCTCATCAGCTCTCAACAGCTGTGACTCCCAGAGCTGCAAGATTACAGCAGTCATGTATCTCCAGACAGACTTGGCCATTACGCTGCAGGTTATAATTACAGACCACAGGTACCTCACACCCATGGTTTGAACAAGCTAGGTGTGTTCTGCCACAGAACACATTTTATTTAAACTCCCCAGCCTCCTTTCTTCCCTATCTCCTTTCTTATTTCAGCTATGGATGGATGGGAAGACAGTAAACGCGGACAAGGCAGAGATATCACTTGTTTGCAGTATGCAAACATCCAAGAAAGCTGTAAAAGCTTTAGGAAATATTCTCTATTATAATGGTAATAATTAAAAATCCTCAAAAGCAAACAGCCACAAATTCTGGTTGAGATTCTTGAAGATGTCAAATCAATTTCAGAAAACAAACTTTGTCTTGAAAGCTGTGGTTTTCACTCTTACTATGTTCTCTTCAGAGAGGAAAAACAGCAGGAAGAGCTGAAAATCTTTAACCTAGTGAGGAAAATCTAAATAGCATTAGAACTACAGACCTACAAACCAAATAAAATCTTGAAAGTGGGCCATGAGTGCAACAACTATTTGTAGGGACCTTTCCCTTTAAAAAGGGCCCCAAAAAAGTTTATAAAGTTCAGAGATTTCCACCACAAATGAAACAGATCTAACTCTGGAGCATAACACAGGCATCATGAAGAATTTCTTTGAGCAGTTATTAAGGAGAAAAAAAGATTGGAAAACAACTCTAGCTGAAATTAATTATTTTAAATAGCAGCAAAATATAACTTCTAAACCTGTTCTTTTCCACTATACACAATCAAGCACCCTTGCCCCAGTGCACAGTCACATCTTTTGCTGCCACTGACTAGTGACATGAGTAAGAAGCCTCACAGCAGCTATTCGTCCTACGGCATCCAGTGCTCCTCTACCATCTTGCCAATACACATCTCAACAGTCAGCCGGAGTCTCCAGGCCCTAGCTCTGAGGACACCTATAATGAAATGCAGACACTGCATCATGCTCCAGAGGTAGCATAACAAGCAATAGTGACAAAGAGCTGTACAGTTCTTCAGTCCCTGAAAGCATCCTGCTAGCAGCAACCTCCTCCACACACCTCTGAGTACTTCTGCCACAGTATCACCTGAGACAAGGACTCGCAGTACTGCCTGGTTCCAGTGGCACTAGACATAAAAAGCATGTTTGAGTCCCTCTTTATCTGCACAGTACTCTGGGGTTAAAGTTTCTGCATCTTACTCGTTTGCTTTAGGAAAATTATTAATACAGTCTCCATTGAAGCCATCACTTATTTGTCTTGTCCCGACATGAAGTGACTGGAAAATTGGTATCATTATATATAAAAAAAAAGAAAGGATGAACTATTGACTGTACTCTTCTTTCCCCCTTTCCCACCCAAACTGCATCAATACGCATTGCTTCCTTCCTTTAGCTGAAACTTAAGTAAAGCCTGTGAAAGGCTGGAATGTTTTTTAGTAGATTAATAAGAACAGTGTTTAAACAGCTATGAAACTTTCCTTGAAGAAAATAGCACGTTCACTTGGGCTAGTCTCAACCTGACACAACTAGAAACTGGTGCTATGGTAGCCCCTAATACAAGGGACGAAACACAGCTGCTACAACATGAAGATCTTCACTGCCACAATTCTAGCAGACTCTGTCCCTTCACTCTGCTTAGTCAATAAAGGTTTGAGTAAGCTCTTGAGTAAGGCCAGACTGTGGGTTTGAGTTGATGACTTTTACTCATATAATTATCCTCAGTTTCACATTAATTCCACAGCACTCTGGGCTGCTGTTCCAAGCCTCATTTCCACTCGCAGATTCCTCTCCCTCTCTTTCGTCACTTCCCATTTCCACGTATTCAGAGCCACAAGCACATGAGTCTCCGGTAACAGGAGGTCACATTAGCAGCAGGGACTAGTTTTCTGTCAGAATAAACTGACCCAACTCACTCTCTAATCAATTGATCCAACAGAAGGGAGGCAGGAAATCGTAAGCAGGACATAGGGTAGCCCACACTTAGATTGGATTAAGTGCAATATAAGACCGTGCTTCATAGAAGACAGGGTATACAAGATTTGAATTTAAGTATTCAATTGTATTTAGTTCCCTCACTTTGATGGGCTCAGCTCTTCACAGGATTAGTCTTTTCCTTTGCTGGGTGCACTGGCATGAAGGGCAAAGAATCTGACCTCACTAAAGATTTGCAAGCACTTGTGAACCCTGCATTCAGTGAAGTCAATGGAAACTTCTGGCTGACTCCAACAGAGGCAAGATTGGGATTGTTATCAAACTGTCCTTCTCAGGCAAGTCCAAATGCCATTTTATTCAGTGATAGGCTGTGTCTCAGGGGCATATTTTGTGCTTTGTCTAAATATCAACTGAGGGTTGGGCACACAGTACATTATGCATGCACAAGAGATAGTATTAATATATATATATACACACACAAAACTATACATATGTATAGAAAATTACCAAAAGACAGTAATCCATACAGCCCACATTTTAAAGCTATCTATAAGTAACAGCCATGAGCAATATTTAAATGTTTTTTGTGGGTATCTTCATGTTTACCAGCAACAAGATAAGACCTAGGGATTTTAAAGGTAGACCTCAGCAAACACACCCCATTACAGGAAAGGAGTTCACATACTCAGCTCCTCATTTTCTTTTTCTCTCTCCTTAGTGATCATGGAACTAAAGTAATGTTCCATCTCCTGAACTTGTTACACTGCAGCTCCTTGGCATTTGGTATGTCCTCCCAGCCATCTCCTGCCCAAGCACTGTGAGGGTCCTCAGCTATTCAGCTCTCAAGATCAGGTGCTTTTAACACTATTCAGGGTTACTTTCTTCCCATACTATGGTAGATTTTACATTTCATTTAATCCATACCAAAAGCTATGCAGGGAAGGGAGCAGTGGAGGGATCTGACACACGAGATGACTGGACAAAGTTGCTGTGCTAAGCTTGCAGCACGCCAGCAAGGGCTCAACAACCACTTGTTATGCAGGGCACCAGTCACTGTATATACATACTCCAATCTAGTGGTCTCACAAGACTGAACTGTGGTGTGCAAGAACTACCAGTGATGCCATTCCAGACTAAACTGCTTACGCTACTCTCTCCTACACACAATTTAATATAAAGACTACATAAGGTGGAAAAGCATTTTTCCCAGCAATGCATTAGCTACTAGACCATCAAGATCACCATCATAAGACAGTAAATAATTACATTAAGATTGATAAACTACCTTGCCTCGGCTGTTGGATGTTAAGCCAAGACTAAACACTTTTGTACAGCACTAGTAAACTTTCACCATTTGAATAGCTTTCCTGTTATTGTCAAACCTATAAGCAAATAATTCTTCTGACTGACCATATGGCAAGAGTACAGCAGCCCAGAGAAGGGGCAGTATGGGAGGGGAATTTAATATGTCAGTAAAGTTCTATCTCAAAGCAAGGAACAGCCAGTCCTTGTAACAAAAGTTCCAAAAGTGTCATTTTAAGAACATAGTGCTCTGGCCTATAGTACTGTTTAACACCCTCTCTTCATAAGCAGATGTTTTAAAGGTCACACTAGGTTCTTTTATAAACTAAATCACAATAACAATGCTCATTTATTTCACAACCACATTTACAAAGACAACATTTTAGTCCCCTACTGAATCCTAACCTGCTTGTGGATCCAGTATCTCTTAGATACTGGTTGCAGTCTGTAAGACTTACCCTTGCTGGATGGAGGGCATTTAAACAAACTGGACATCCACAGGTTCATAAGACCAGACAAATGTACCCAAGAATGCTGAGGGAGCTGGCTGATGTTGTGCAGCTACTCTTGATTATCTCAGTTATGATGATCAGGAGACATTCCTAAAGTCTGCAAAAAAGCAAATGTCCCTCCAGTCTTCAGGAAAGGCAAGGAGGAAGATCAGGAGCTACAAATCAATCAGCCTTATCTCAGTCCCTGGGAAGCTAGTGGAGCAAATCTTTCTGGAAACCAATTCCAAACACATGAAGGACAAGAACATAATCAGCAGCAGTAGGCACAGATCTGTGAATGAGAACTTATGCTTAATCACCCTGGTACTCTTCTATGAGTATGACAGACTCAATGGATGAGGGGAAAGAAGTGGATGTTATCTTGACTTTAGGGAGATGTTCAGCACTGCCTTAACATCCTCAAAATGAAATTGATGAAGCACAGGCTAACCAAGCAGATGGCGAGATGCATTGAAAACTGGCTCCATTGCTGGGTTCAAATGGCACTTTAAAAGTAAACTGAGTGAAATTTTACTATTTATGTACATGAGGACATGTGAATGAAATCATGATTAAAGAAACTCAACATCATAGAGGATGGAGCCTGTTGTTTCAATGATTACAACTTAGAATCATGGAATCATAGAATAGTTAGGGCTGGAAAGGACCTTAAGATCATCCAGTTCCACTCTCCCTGCCATGGACAGGGACACCTCCCACTAAACCATGCCACCCAAGGCTATGTCCAAGGGCACCTGATCCAATCCAGCTCCAGCTGGGATAAAGGTACTCAGTACATGTGACAGTCAGATCTCTGATGTCTTTCGTTTTGAATTCGCTTAGAGATTTCAGTTCCTTACCATCCAAAGGCTAGTAAATAACTTGTTTCACTAAAGAGAGAAGCAATGGACTAGCAAAAGCCAGCAAAGGTGACTGGCTTAAAAGGGGACAGTGGGGTGAAAGAAATACAAGTCCCATTTCTGATTTCATATCATGTTAGAAGTGAAAAATCACCATAAATGTCAGAAGGCAAAAGTAGTTCAGCAGAGAACCTACCATCAAAGAACCAACCCATCATTTCTTGTGCGTTTCCACTAGTTTAAGAGAAAGTATAATTTATCCTGAATATAGTTTGCCATTGTTAAGTAATGCCAGAGACATGATACTTAAATGAATCTGACATAACATCATCTTAATCACACTCCTGTAAAAGCTCCTGACTAAAAGTGAGTACCCTCTCCTAACACACTGCTGCCGCATCACCAGAAATAATTTCCCTCTTCGTGGTTTTGCAGTAATGCTGCACTGCTTTATGTTGCAGAAGATAAGCTTTAGCACTGCCCAAATCCTTGGGCTGCATTAAAAACCTCTTCTCTACCTACCACACTCTACTGCACAAAAATATTTTAGGTCATTTACCTAGCTAGATTCCTCCCTCTCTCTGCAAATGCCTTTTCTAATGGCTGATTTTCAGACGCCAGCAAAAACAGTACTGCAGAAATCAGACTGCCATTTTAAAATCAACATGCGCATGAAACATATGACTTGAGGACAACCTGTACGTTAATGTCAGCACAGACTTCTAAAGTTGTTTTCCTGGCAAAATGTTTCTCAATGTTAGCATCTGCTGATACTCAGAGCTTAAAGCGTGTTGGAAATACTATATACTTCAGTGTAAGCCAACAGCTTTTCATCAGCTATGTCACTATTCCCATTGACAGCTGCAGAGCAAAACACAGAGGGGAGTTAGAAAAATGACACCCATGCTCACACAGTGCTTCCACAGACACAATCTGACTTTTTGGATTCCAGCTTGGCACTTCCATGATGACTCAAGGCTGTTTCTCTTACTGTAGACCATCTTCAAAGACTCCTTTTATGTCAGCAATGAGAAGCAAACAAGTGTTTTCAGAAAACAGGAACTGAAGAGATGAAAACAATGATAAGAATACATCTGGTAGACTACCATCTAAAGGCACCATACTACAGTAATTTACATTCATTCACAGAATAAGGTTATTTACCTCCCACCCACCCACATTTTGATTAGGCCAATTCTGCCTTCATTCCTACATATATCTTTTTTAACTTTAAACAAATATATGGTGTCACTGTTAAAGCAAAGCAAACAGAATTCTGTCAGGGGTATCTGTTAGGATTCCTCTCCAGAGGAATGCAACCAGCATGTTTAAAGAAGACAGCTCAAGGACAGTTCTACAAACACTGACATTTTAAATAGTGAAGACACTGAAGGGCCTCTTAAATCATAAGATCTCCCCATTCAGCTCAATACGTGGACTACAGGAAGAGCTGTGACTTATACCCAGCTTGAACGCAGCAGAACGCACCAAGCAGCTGAAGCATAAAAATACAGGCAAACACTGAGGCTTTTTTGATCTTTAAGGTATCCTTTCCCATAGATTGAATGACTGCACATTGATGGATGAAATGCGATGATTTTGGATCTTTTTAATACACACACCCCCCTTGGGATTTTTTAAATACAGTTCCTTTCAAAGGAAAACAGCATCTCTCCTAAGAATATTCAAACTCTTACACATTTCTGCTGAAGAGTCTTACTGGCCAATAGTTTTCACATGATATGCTACAAATATTATATGTTCTCCCCAATATTCAGGTCATTCTTAGATATTGTCAAAACCTGAAGAGAGTTGAGACTTGAAAGCAGACAGAAAATACACACACCCCATCCGGCCTTGTTATTTTGTCTCTAAGAAATACATATTTGCATGAAGTCTTTTATCCAAATTCACAACTGATACAAGCAGAGACTTTGAAGTCAACACAACCAAGAATACATTTGGCTCTTTCATGCTCCTTCAGCCTCATGTTTGTTTGGCACTGACATGCTCAGAATAGAATACATACAACCAACCAGAGTACCCTTGCAGATCTTAGCACTGTAAATAATAGTACTGATATTCTCCAGCATGTAGCTGGAAGGAATGGCCTCCGTGGTTTCTTATACAGGACCATGGTTCTACTCATTACAAAACACATTGCTGTGATGCAAGAGGTCATTTAAATCTATTTAAGGCCAAACAGTCTCTCAGTACCTCAAAGACTCAACTCTTTTTTTATCTGAGGAACTTCCCAGAGTTGCTATACCTAGCAACTATCCCCCTTTAAATTTAGTAACTACAAGACAGATTTATCTCTTAACAGATTTAAATAACATAGCAAGCGTATGAGCCTGGCATTAGTATAGTTCAGCAAAACCCCAAAATAGACAGAGGAAGCTATCTCACAGCTTAGACACTGTAACTATCCCTCCCTGCTTTTGTGCTTTATGAAAGTTATTAGACTGGTATATACAAAAAGAGTAAGAGACAGAATACAACATATTTAATTTTTCACATACCTTTCTTAACTCCCATTTCTGAGCAAAACCCATTATCTATGCTGTGCAGTAGATACATGCATCACCTTGGAACAATGGAAAAGTTCTGTTCGAATACTCATTTTATGCAAATTTAACTCTGAAGTATTCTGGGTATTCTCAAGATTTTCTATTAATATCTAAAATGTTTAAACAAATACTCATTTCTCATGTGGTTTCAACCAGAATTTTGAATAGAGGCCATACATTTCTTTAGTCATTCTGTACTATCATGACCATCAACCTAGGCTCACATATGCTGAACTGGATTCAGAACACCTAACTGAACATGTAACTATCAGCTTCAAACATTCTGACTTCAGAAGCATGTTTTGAAGCTGCAGCTCCCAGTCCTCAGTCTCTCTTTAAAGGTCAGAATGAAAGGAAGAGAGATCATACCTTTTGAAAAGAAAAAATAAATTACATGAAGTTTGGAAGAGGGAACGTATAAGGTCTTGCTCTTGGCAGACTCCTCTGAGTACAAATGTAGCCTACACTAATGCATTTCCATGACAGATTAGAGATGGAAGAGCTGCATGAACAGCTACATTTTGACAGCAGCAGTACTGTCTTCTTGACGGAACTACTGAAAGTCACATCACCCTCTGCTTTTTAGTACTTCATTTCCAAAAACAAGAGCAGAAGTACCGACCCGTAACTTGATTTTAAGAATAAAAAACGTACAAGACTAAAACAGCTCAATATTGGCAATAATACTTCGATAATATCCAAGTGTCAATGCTTTAACATACAATGGACTGGGTCGAATGTGCATCCTAATTCCCTCATTCGGGTTTGCCTTGTTCAGGAAGAACTCTTGCTGCTGGGAGGAGATGGACAAGACTTGTGACCCCTGCCCTGGCCCGCTCACTCTAGCACTTGCTTAGAGGGAGGGCAAAGGTTACACAGAAGGAAGAAAGGTTTTAAACTCTCAGGGGAAGGGCAGAGGTGGGCTGGAATTTAGCCAGGGAAAGGAGAGGGAAATAAAACCATGAAAAATGCAATCTGCTCACAGCTCTTCCACAAATGCTGAGGTATCTCACACTGATTTTGCAAGGCTTTAAGGATTAAAGATGTTCTTATAAAGTACAGTATTGGCACTTACATAAAAATCAATAAATGAGCTTTTCCATTCCCATGAACAGATATTGCTCCTCTGCATACATCCACTGTAAAGCCAGCCTCACTCTCAGGAGTGAGAAAGAAGATGTCCAGCAGCCATACCTAAGGATCAGGTTTTGTCTGATAGAGGTGACTGACCAAAAGGCTCCTCCTTCTGCTTCTGGTTTGACTGAGTTTATGTGAACTAATGCACCGCACTTGCATTGTACAAGGGCTGGAGGGAAATATCCTGGAGTGCAGCAGGTAGTAGGATGACTCCTCACAGACCCACTACTGTCCCATAATATCTGTTAGTAACTTTTTCTGCATACCAGGTCCCACTCACCACTAAGAAGAGAGGTAACAGACTTTGGTTTTGGCATGACTCTCCAATTAACAAAGACTCATGCCACAGGATATGGAATTTATGGTACTTCAAAATAGTGGTCAAAGAGAAAGTTCCTACTTATTCACTTGGAAGACACATGGTCAATTCCTGCACTGGGATCTGCAATGCCTGAAAATATGAACCAACTGCTTGCAGGCTCAGTAAGGGAAATGTGGTTGCTGCTCATCCTCCTTTCGAACATCAGCTAGTGCCCAAAATTTCAGGGGCTGCAAGACACATTCCTGCCCATACAGCATACAAGAAGGGAAGTTCAGAGGAAAAGACTTGTTTCTTTGTAACTTAGGGTAGACAGTCATTGCCAGCACAGTGCTCCTTGACAGATCTAACATGATAAAGTTATTTAATGTGCCCAAAGCATGCCCGGTTATGTATTTCACGTGTATCTAGATAGCTAAAAAAATACAGAAAGCACAAAAAAAGCACCAAGATTCTCTTTCTAATAAATGACTGTATTGAAGAAATGTTTCATGCATTCCAATTCACAAACAAAATTGGTTTTATCCTGTTGCTAGCATGCAATGTAATATAACCATTATTGAACCTAAGAGGCAAGGAAAATTAATGTATTTAGTAACAGCAAAGCATTAAAATATCCTTACTGCCTGAAGTCTGGAGAAGTATTTTACAGCCTATTGTTCCTCAGTTTCCTAAGCGAAGGTGACACAGCAGCTTGAGGGAACCACTCACAGTGAAAAAGGAGCATTATTGTTTATATATTTTCCCTACAACACCAACAAATACACATCTGTGGAACATACCAGAAAGAAAACTTCTAAAGAATGCTTCATGAAACATTTTCTTGTAAATGGTCAAGTATTTGACTGATTTCTTAATAGTTAAAGCAAAAAGGGCAGAAGTGAAGGCTCATGGAAAGAAGAGAACTAATAGAAATTACCTTGATATTACAAGCAGCAAGCTGGTTTCTATCAATTCTGGCCCAAAAACTACTTCTGAGTTCACCACTGAGCACAAATCCTCATTTTTTAAGACTGACCATTAAGTTATTCCTGAGGGAGAGCTCAAATATTCTTTAAATCTTTCAGAAAAATGTGTTTAGATGTATTTTTTTCTTTGTTATGACAATAATCACCATAACCCTTGCTTTGACATGAAGGAATGTGTGTATCTCACAGGAAAACTGCAACCTTTTGCACCCAACCCCCACCAAAAAATCCCGGTCTCAGCACAACCGTGTTGTCACAAGAAGCGTCACCAGAAACGTGAGTGATAGAACTGGCAGGACTGGGAATTAGCAGGAAGCATTTCTATCTCAGTCTATCCTGAGCTATCAGGGGTTCTGATGACTTAGCCTTTCTTTCAGATGAGATAAAAAACAGAGGTCCTGGCATCTGGTGGCCATTAGGAAAGCAGAAATACTGAAGTTATTAGACATTGCATCCTGGTCATATTCCAAGACAAACAATTATATTTGGCCTTCTTAAAATCCCTTACTGTTGCAGGAAAAAAAAAAAAACAAAACATATATTCCTCTATCCATTCAAGGGTGCTGTGCAATGTTTATGGATATGCTGTAAAACAAACACTGCAGGAATTTAATACACTGTACTCCACAGTGACAGAACACTTGCTTCATCTCGTTTATTATCTAAAAATGGCTATATTAGACTTTGCTACCTGCTTACCCATCCTGAGCCCTCATTCCCCAGAGTGATGGAACATGGACAGGCTGTACACCTCTGCAATGGGACACTGATTAAACCCTTTAGGTTTGTCCAAGTGTCACCACAAGGAAAGAATAATTGAACATCTGTACTGTGCACCATTCACGCTCCCTTTTCTGTTGATCTCCCATGTACTGCCTATCCACACACCAGTTTACAAGAGCATTATTCATGGCATGTAGAATCTTTGTTTCAGAGGTAAGCAGTTATGGGCCCTGTCTCAGTCACCCATCTGACCTTGGTGCTCCAAATTACCCTCTTACCATCCTTCTTTGGGCATAAAAGGACTCAGGTTGTTAACAGCAATTCATATTTCAGCTAAACGGAGAAATCAGCTCAAAACTGGCTAAATATTATCTCCTCCTTTAGCCTTCTTCCAGAGATCAAGAAAGTCAGTGACAAATAACTGAACTAATCTGAAGATGATGCAAAATGTACTCTGAAAACTTTGCCCACCTGCTGCTCCTGTCCTTCGAGATTTCCAACTCAAAAACTAAGCAATAGCTGGATGCCAACACACCCACACTCATTTTTACTTGAATCGAGTATAATAGCTTTGGATACTTGAATGTTAATCTTACCCAAGGATTAGAACCCTGATTAATTACCCCCTTTCTAAGAGGCATGTGTATCATTCCTAGAGTCAACACTGAGATGTGTTTTCTGGCTTGACCTGGTTTCCTGTATTTTTTTGGCTGTACAGGGGCAGATTTTTCCTGAGTACATGAAATTTTTTGATGTTTTCTGGAAGAGTAATGCTTCTGTTGTTGCAAGGAAGAGAAGAGAATGATCCCTTTGGATCGCTGATCATTGACTGAAAAGATTTATGACCTGAGCCATCACATCAACACTCAGCTTAACAATAAAACACTGCTGCGGGAAGGTTCCTTTTTTATGGTCTCTATTTACATGCCAGCAGCACAAAGCACAGCTGTGCTCTGAGCTCAACATCCTGACACGGCTTAGTTGCAGGCCTGAGAAGAAAGAACATTTTTTTTGAGAAATGACACTTGTTTCCAAGACTGCTCAGCTACCATCATCTTCCTATAGCAACGAGTGATTTTAATCAGGCTTGAACCTCCACATCTATACCATGAAAGAAAACATTTAACTCAGGCATTCTGTGTTTTATGAGGCAGAGGAGCTACTGTCATTGAACAGAATGGCTATCAGAGAAAGCAGCGTCCACTACTCCTTACAGTTTGTGTGAGGAGGCTGCCCCTTGCTGAGCAGCATTTTCCCATGATTTCTTTAGTTTCTACATGTGTATCTGGCACATTGCAAATCTTTTGGAGTAGGGTTTGTGCTTCAATTCTCATTTTTCATGCACAAGAGTTCAGCAGGGTCAGACCTGAAGACCTGAGTTCACAGGTGTGAGCACTACAGAAGTGGTAATACAAACACGAGAACACTCACTTCACAAAATGATATTTCAGAAACAAATATTCCCTTACGTGCGCATGGAGATACTTAAACATCAAGGATTTTTAACAAAGTTCATATAAGCATTGTTTGAAATATAAAATCTGAATATAAATGCTTCATTTGGACTTCTGATAAGCGCTACATTTCCTTTAGCCAAGGGAAAAAATTCACAGCTACCAATACTTCCACATTTATCACACAGATTAACCTTTTGATGTGATGGGCACAAAACCTACAGTTGCGAAGGGAAAAGTACAACCCGAGCTAAAAGCTCAACCTATGAATTGATCCAAATATTAACTTCCTAACTCCCCCTCAGAGGCAAACAGCAACTTCCAACTGAAGAGCAAGGCTAGTACATTGTACACCCCGACACCCTGCAGATTCCTTTGTGCTACAGAATACATTAATAAGGGCAAAAGGTTCTTTCCAGCAAAGTTTGTAAATTAAATTCTATAGAAAACCAAACAAAAGGTTACATGGGTGTTCACCTCTCCATGAACAGTGAACTCAAAAGAGAGTATTTCATTTCAGATTTTGCAAAAGTGCCCTAACAACAGCAGCTTCTACACCACAGGCACTTGGCAAACAAGGCTAAATTCATTCAAGTCAAATATTAATCAAATGTACAGACCTGAGAAAGATTTCAATTCCTTTTTTTCACCAAATGAATTCAGGTTTTAAGACCTTCACTATCAAATCATTAGCAAAGGTAGTTACAAGAGTAACTGATTGGAAGAACACATTTTGTTTCATAGAATCAAAACATCTCAAGTTTGAAGGGACCCATACAGATGATCAAGTCAAACTTCCTGCTCCTCATAGGACTACCTAAAATAAGCCCTATGATTGAAGTTGATTATTTTTAAAGCACATGGGCTTGCAGATTGGTACAAATGGGGAATAAAGGATGGACTAAGAAGTGCCCTAATGTAGTTAGTTAGATAAGTTATCTTGAGGTATAAGTTGCCTAACTTATTTGGATTTAAACCAGCAACAGCAATACGCCTCACACTGAACACAACACTGTGTTTGCTGTGTTCAAGGCATAGAAGTTTGCTCCAAATTATACATTAAATTGAAAAAGGGGACATAACAGAGGCTTGCTGAGGAACCATCAATTAAAGCTGCCCTCCTTCCTTCCCTACATACACAGGCAGCCATACACAGGGCATAGGCACAGTCTCCTGTCAGACAGCGGCTACAGCAAACAGGATTCCTGGCACCTGCACTGCAGGCTCCTCTGTTCTCTCTACTACAATGGCTTGAAAACAAAATTAAACACATTTCTCTTTCCGTTGATAAACGGAGACAGAGCCCCCCAGGATCAGCATATGCATGGTTATTTTACAGGTAGCTACAAACACATTATGGAGCATTTAAGAAAATTACATGAAGTCTTTCATCAAGCTATGCTGAGAACAGAAACTAGGTTTGCTTATTCCTGATGCCACAAGCGACTCCTCGTGATCTATCTGCAAACTACTAGCTTCCTGCCCCAACCATAAAATATCTGCTGGAAGTCAATGTCCCAATACAGTTTCTTGCTATCATCAGACAGGAATTAGTGATTTCAGGCTTATCAGAGGCTGCAGTGGATATAAACGGAGCAAGCATGGTAAATTTCACAGCTCTGCCAAGTAACTGAATGATTGTAGTGGTTTCATGTCATAGAGAATCCAGCATCAAACAGAATCTGAATTACTTTCCCATGCAGTTTTATGATGAACTTATTTAATGGAGAGGTTTGAATTCTCTTCTGCAACTTTTTCCAGATACAAGTTGATACAAGTGTTAGGTAGATGCAGTGTGAAGTAACATCTCAATTACCAGGCATAAGAGGCCACTGACTTTCAATACACAAGGAAAATAAGGACTACTCATGCCAGACACGAAATCTAATTCCAAAAGTATAATCAGTTCGAGGAGGCCCTGAATGACACACTATGTAAGGTGCAGGCTGAATTCTCACTGACCTTAGTCAACACAATGGCATAGAGTACATCTGGCAGCAGACTGAATATATTTTAATTGCCTCTACCTTGCTTAGTATCACATCTACAACAATTAAGGGTCTTGCAGTACATTTTTACCACCTCTCTATAAAAGGGAAATTAAAAATCCCTGATATCCATTACTTGAAAATTAAAGAAAATAACTTTCTTCATAAAGATTAAGTCTCCTGACTTTTTTAAAACAAACCCATGTAGATAAAGAAGTGTTGCAAATCTGAGCCCTGTAAGCTGTTGGGTTGCAGGAGGGCCCCTCTAAACAAGCATGTTGTGGAGCTAGCCTGTACCTGTGTCTCACGGCACATTCCTCCGGCAAAGGAATGCAGGCCCGAAACCTGGTACCCCTCTGCCCTCCTATGACTGAGCTCATCCCACTGGAATGAAGAGGAGGGAAATAACTTTCTCACTGGAATTTCTTTAATGGAAATTATAAGCACACATTTTGATGAAACAGATGTTGGAAATACTTTTCCTGGTTATTCTTACACACACAGAGCACTAACATATAACAAACCACACAACATACAGCTACGTCAGCAAAATTAACGTTTAGTAAATTGAACAGTATCATAGATTCCAAACAAAATCTGTAACCAGTATCACTGCACAAAGAGGACTGAGCTGACAGGCTTCTGTACAGGGTAAACTGCAAAACAGTCACTCCAGATCTGAACAGTAGCTTAACAAATAAACCAAAACCAACCTCAAAATCACCTTTTCCTTTGCTTCACAAGCTGAGAGGCAAGAAAGAAAGGGGGGATAGGTCTGGACAGCTACAGCCAGTGACAGAACACTTCTGGTACCAGCAGCTCAGAATAAAAATTACTACATTCCTATTACTGAGTTTCTAAATAAAAAGAAAAAATTAGTTTGCAGACATTTGTCCAATATCTATTGATCTACTGTTTTATGACTCACATTCATGTTTGGAAAATAAAGAAAAAAAAAACCAAACCAACAAACACAAACCCCCTCCATGAATCAGTCACAACCACAGCATTTTTCATTTGTTTGTGTTTTCATATAGCATTACTGCTATTCAAAACACCCCACAAACATTTTGGTTTGCAGTTTATAAAGTAACCTTGAATAGAGCTGAAGAGTTGTAGTAGCACTGGAGATGTGATAGAAACAGTAATTAATGCTCCTCTACCACTCCACCTGTAACTGGGACTAACTAGCTGGGTTTTAATCCTTGCCCCTCCTCCGTGAAACATGTGCAGAACTTGGCTGGAGAGAGTGAAGCTGAAAGATAAAACCCAACCAGATTTTTTGGAAGCTTCACAATACTGCACTAGCACATGGAAGAAAATTCACTTGAATGGAGAGCCTTTAAATAATCGTAAACATCTTTTTACAGTTTTTGTGCCTTATTAGTTAGAGGTTCAAGCCTCCCAGATCTCCAAAACCTGACTGTACAAGTCATTTCATTCAGAGCAGAGCCTTAGGGCATACAAAGCACTACCAATTATGGTGCAACAGTTTAAAGCAGCAAAGCTACATAATAGACCTGTGATCATTATGCAAAGTGGTATTTCGCATCTCCAGGCTCTAATGTCTGTTTTCATTCAGTGGCTAAAGCACAGAACCAGGAGCTGCAGTCCAGTTCAGCTGCTGACTTGCCTAGGACTTGGAGCAAAGCCTTCTTCACACATACAAGACAGTAACATCGGCATTTAGCTGGACACACAGTAATACGGCCAGGCACAGTTGAAGGATATCACAAATCACTCAGACCCAGGACTGAACAAAACACAGTAGTGCAACCTATAATTATGTTTTTTAAAGTTAAAACTGCAACACGTTACTTTGTGTTTATGTAAAGGAGCAGCGTGAAATGCACACCCACGATAAATGAATCCTAGAAAAGGGACAAACCAGACTGAATAGGCAGGTTCACTTCAGGGTACAACCTATCCCACAACTCTCAGCACTCTGGAGGGTCAGCAAACACATTTTACCTTCAATAGCAAAATGTCACTGCCACATTAGAAGATGTTCCCACCCAGACCTTCACCTGTAGGGTCTCAGAAGAGCAGTCTCTGCAAAACCTCTGAGGTGATTTTCAGCTGATTGAGGTACAAGAAGCCCTTAGCTCCCAGACACTGCTGAGGGCTCTCAATGCTTCACATGCTCCAGGCCAATGCATTCATATGGAAATTGTAACCCTACCATATATTAGGTCAAACCACAGTTTGAAGCTCACTCTAATTACCCAGTCAGATTTCAGTTTAATCCTAACAAGATTACAGATTCACAGAGATTAAGGTTGTTACAAGTACCACAGAGCAAACCATATAATCACTACCTTGAAGAGACCATCTGAAGAAGTCTGTTTATGGTCACCAACTCATTTAACTTTAAAACCTCTGTGGAGTTAAACTGTGGAGTATTTCCTGTATCTTCTTGCGGTAAAATTAGGCTGAGGATTTGACATTTACTTTGGTGACTAGAATACTTCACCTTTGTTACAAGAGTGGTCTGGAAGTTTCTTCCCTTCACCACCATACTAACATCTTTTCTCTGTATTTCTTTTCTTAAGCTTACTCCCTGCATCTTTTCAAGTCACAGCAAAAAGCCAAGTACTATCTGTAGGAGCAGATTTCACAGGCGGTTTCCAGTTTAGGCCAAACCTACTTTATTAGGATAAAAATGAACTATACTTCCTTTGTAAAAATGATCATATAAAGCTCACAAGAAGAGAGCACTGTTGAAGACTGTTTCAGATGAAAACAGATGAAAGAACCTCTGCTAAATAGCAAGCAATGCATTTGTGTCGCACCTATTACCCTAGTGAAGGCAAGATCACCCTAGTGAAAGCATATGAATTTCGGAAGTACACCAGTACACTTTTGGCACCCAGTGTTTATTGCAGATCACCTCAGTTGTGCCCACCAAGACTCATCACACTTCAATCCTCTACTGTAATAAAGAGTCATCATGTTCTATGCAAAATACACTGCAATAGAGGACCTGCCAACCTCACCTTCCAGCTGAGCCCACACTTCACACGTGCTGCAGTTCATGGAGAAGGTATTTACAGAGATACATTAATTTTACAGATAATGCTCCAACTTTTCAACCCCCTCTCAAACACTTTGATGATGGTTTGAAATCTCACAAGGAGGGCTGAGGCTGGAAGCTTAGAGGCTCCTTTTATGGAGAAGTCTGAAGACTACTATAAATTCTTAATTTTCCAAGCTTGCTTTTTGCCAACTGCTTTTGCTCCTGCAGGCTATGTTCTTCCACTGCAGTTACACCCTGCTTTGTGGATAGGTTTAATCATCAAAGAACAATACAGTGATTCACCTTCCTATTGTTTTGATGTGTTTCCACTATAACAGTAGTAATAATTCCAAACTGCTTTCAAATATATGTATATTTCTACAAAGCAAATGGTATCTGAACACTGCACAGTGAAGGCTTGACTGATATAAGGAGAACTACTGTAACTTTTAGACAGTCCTGCTCCTCTTTGACAAAGTCAAGCAATTATTCAGTGTACCAATGAACCTATTTAACTTTGTTACAGTACTGAGACATGTTTATATATGCAGTTCTGAAAATCTGACTTGCCAGTTTATGAATTCTAAGCAAACTTTAACTTAGAAGCATCAGAACAATAGATTTGTTACTCCTTTTATAATGGTATCATTTCTAAGGAAACTCCTTTTTAGAGCTAGGTATTATTCACAGAGAGATAGCCTACTTGTGAGGGCATGACCTTCATTAATAGAAGGCAATACCATCAGTTATTCAAACAAAAGGATAAGGAACATAAGGAGCTGACTTGAAGACTTTCTGATGTAATGTGAACAGGTAAATTATATGCAATGCTTTTCAAAAGTTGGGAAAAGACAAAGCACTGACTTATCACTATTTAGAGTAGGAACCTTATAGTCAGTTTCAGTGACACTGAATTTGTGGAGATTTTAAGAAGCATTGGGAACATTTTTAAGTCCATTCCACATTCAACTGTGCTTTCATTTTCCCCTCCTCTGCTTTTCAGATCAAAACCAACCTCTCCTAAGAGTGCTATAAATTGATTAATGCAGTTGGATTTCAGCTTACTCTACATTTCATCCCAGTCTTGAGAAAGCTGCAGATCTAAATGTTTCTGCCAGCCAAATAATAGAAAAGCTAAAAAACCAGTTAATGTTGCTGTTGCCACCCTGTTTCCAACCTCTTTCCCCTTCAATATGACAAATACACAAAACTGAAGGAAATACTATCATTCATACAGAAACCTTGACTTATTGCCTTCTTTACCTAGCTCTTGATTAGTCTAGATGATGCTTAGATTTACCTGTATTATATACATCATGCTGAGGTCTTGCCAAAAGCTTGTGTCAGGGATGGAAACGTTTGTTCCTGTTAGCAATGGGAAAAGCAACAAATGTTATGCTCAACCCTCTTAAACAGATTTGTGCAACAGAGATTCCTAGGTAACAGGCATCTACATGTCCTCACGGCTGCTAAGAGCGAGGCATCAGGAAAAGCACTACAGGATTAACCACCAGGAGTCATACTGGCAGCCTCCCTAGACTGTGAAGGCTCAAAGGAGAGCTAGAAAGGCAGATGAGCACGTTGGGGCAAGGGCTGGAGGCTGTACAAAATACAGCAGGTTCCAGCCAAATAGGAGAAAATAGACCAGGCTGTGAATAAGCCAAACACAGAATACAGTAACTATTGACATCTCAGTGGACTGAAGCAGATCAGCCCAAGATGGTTCACAAGGTTGATTCTCTCAGTATTAAGGGAACTGAGTATGCAGAGACTATGCAAACAGGATGGCCCAATGAAGTTGGCACAACCAAAGCTAATGGAAATCCTGCAGAAGAAACAAGAAGGGAAGCTAGCACAGACCATAAGGATCCCTGCTTTGTATCCATTTGTGTAGAAGCAGAATCAGAGGATCAGAAAAGTCACTTCTGACTGGCAAGAAGTGTTAAAAAATGTGGCAAAAAAGCCAGAGAAGCAGCAGACCCATGGAACAGTTCCTCTGGCTTTGTATTAATTCTGCCTCTTCACACTTCCTCAGACCTGAGGGAAGAGGAAGCCATTCTGAAAATATGACTCCGTACACAAGTAGTAAAATTAACGTCAACACCTTTTGGAAAGTAGAATGTTAAAAACAACTGGAGACTGCAGCAACACAACTTCTATGTAAATCACGCCATCAGAGAAGAGGAAGTTGTATGAAAAAACCCAAGGCAGGATAAACTGCAAGAAATCTGTGCAAAAAAGCACAGGAACAAATGATTTACTTTCAGATTTATTGCCTACCCCTCCTAATTCCCTTTCTGCAAGGAACAGGTAATGGAAACTGCATGATTCCACTCTAATTGCTCTTTCTTCTCAGATATGTAAACTGAAAGAAGTATATCAAGCTCAGTTGGGTTTTATAGCCTTCTCAGGAGAGTGAGATGCTTCTTGGGTGACAGGAATACTCTGAAATAAGGAAATTAATTTTAATGAATTAATTTTAGATGATTATCCACAAAAACTCACTTAGGAAGAAAGGCAAGTGCATCAAGAATTCTGGCAGGAAAGAGATTTTCATCTGTTCCTACCATGACTTCATGATCACCTCAAAATATTACTACACAACTCTACAGTAGGAGAATACCTTTGTTCTTTTTTGTCCCTAGAAAGAATACCTTAAATTTATTATTTTGGGGTACCAAAAGGCAGTGGAATTATGAGAGCTGCAACTCTGATTTTAAATATCCACAATTAAACAGCTACTTTTTCAGCCTCTGTCAGAGCTGTGGGCCAAATTTTGTCCTTGGCTTAAGGCCACTGAAAAAAATGAGCTTGGTTCAATTAAGCCCGTCTAGTACTTATTAAAAGACATCATGAAACATTTGTATCATAGATATAAAAAAACCACCTCACACAGAAAACCTGGGATATATTAAGAGAAGCGAGAAATAAGATCACTTGGGTTAGCTTGTCATAAACTAGCAGAGCTTCAGCTGCCCAAAATAGAGCTACAGAGCAAACTGCCAGAACTGGTTTTGGCACTTAGTTTTTATTTGCCTTACTTGGATACTGCAGATGTTCTGCTGAACAATCATTAGAAAAGGCAGGTATATCTAATCTGCACATTTCCTAGCAAAAGAAACCCCAGAAGATTCGAAAGATCTTCTGATCTCCAGACTCATAAAACAAAAGTTAACTGCACTCTTACCTGCAAGCTCATCCATTATAACAGAACATGTCTGACAATAAATCCTCACACTAAGCCCAACAGTAGTTCCTTGGGATTTCAGATCAAGACAAGCACATATTCCAGGTGTGCTCAACTAGCTCAATGGCAGAAAGGAAGTCAATGAGGAGCTATCATCTCACCTATGTGTCAGGTATACTCTAAAGTGGACACAGAATGACTGCTAGTACTATTATGCAGCTCAGCTGAGAGCCCTGTGAAGAGATGAGAATCTCAAGTTTCACTGCAAGAGGCTGCCTCTAGATTTTGTGACCATTTTCATCTCATGCTCCACCTCATGTTTATGAGAGAAACACCAGCAAAACTCTGATTATCCTTTCAAAAGTCCCTCTTGTAAGAACTGTATTTAGCCTTGAAAACCATGCTAAAACTGGAAAAGACTGAGGGATAGACAGTGATTACATGAGGCAAACACCTTCCTCATCTAATCACTGTTCCCACATTTTGTCTTATTCCCCCCAGCTGTGGACCAACTTTTGTCATACAGGGTAACGAATGTCAAGAAGACAGTACTACATCCATGGTTTATTCTTGCTCTCCATCTTGTACTGACACTCCTGGTTCATTACTAATGCAAATTACTGATAATAAAAGATTGCAAACATGAATGAAGCATAGCTTCTGTAGTGACTACAGCTGAAAGATGTTAGCGGAAAGTCTTAGGTCACCCCCAGCAACTGGTCTACAAACAAGGTAACAATCTCTCTGAAAAGCAGCCCCATCTCTAACAGCAAGTCATCCATATTTTCACATTCAGCTCAAGAAAACAGATTACATTACAAGACTAACTTTGTGCTGCCATTCAAAATAGATCATCATTTATATCCAGGAAAAATAAGCAAAAGCAGAGAAATTAACTCCAATACACTTGAAAATCCTATTCTTAGAGAGGGAGGGATGACTACACCTGGCAACTGAGACCTCTGAGTCAAAGCCACCTTTGATACAACTTCATTCAAGATGCTGGCCTAAGGTGCCAGCCACTGCCTGTTAGTCATGTCCACAGTAACATTCCTGAAGAACCCTCAACAACTTCGTAAAATATTTCAGAATGTTGCTTTTTCAACATTTAAGGTATTGAAATGAGACTACCTGAAAGAAAGAGAAGATGAACAAAGTCACAAATCACATCATCCTCAGCAACAACATCTAGGATAGTTGACTGTCTCTGTGAACAGTCTTCCAGAAGTTATAATCCCTCATTAACCTAAAGTTTTAATCTCATTTTATTATCATACTTCATTGTGCTCATTCACATTATCTAGCACAAGACTACTAAAAATTGTTTGGGAGATCCCACATTTCCTACAAAAGCTGTCTTCACTACAATCACCCCTACTTATTCTAAACAGCTCACTTCAATGCAGAAAGGCCTTAGGGGTGTTTTTAATTCAGTGATACCAGAAAGCCATTTACCTACTATTACTGTATCTGAAATTGACGAAAACATACTTGCACATCTTTGCTATTGAGCATGTTTGAGATCATTTCTAGTAAGAATAATTAAATACATTAACTGCTTAGACATCTAAAGCACTAAAAGTATTTTAAGAACCTATTTCTGATTCTTTTTCACACTTTCAGACTGATTGCACAACAAAGATTTTGCTTGTTTTCTAACCCTGAAGAAAACTGGCAGGAAGACTTAGAAATACCATTTTGGCATTTATCTTACTCATTGAAGTAGATGTAAATTGACAAACTTCCCTTAAGAGCAATGAAACTTGCCAAGGAACACATAGGAGTGCTGAAGAGATGTGCTTTCCAACAGGTTTGCAGCAAAACTGGAGCAAATAGCTTAAATATCTGTCATAAATTACACCTGCATCCCTCAGGAACAATTGCACTGACATCGTGCGTGAATTCATAAAAATGACTGCAAAATACAACATATTTGTTTCCAAATCCTTGAAAACACTTGCTTTATAAAAGTCATTTCCACAGAGATCCCACTGAAGCGAGAACCCTTGGAAGAACATTCCTGGTTTTGCTGAAGAAAACTGTCTAAGCTTTTAATCTTTGAGAAGATTAGAGCTTGTAACTACCACCTGATTGGGATGATGAAATTCTGCTGGTGCAGTTGATTATAAAAAGAGCAAAGCAGGATCAAGCCTTTCATATTTACGAACAGTACAAACCCCTCTGCTATTAAAGCTTTTCCAAAAGATTTCTCCTCAGTTGCACAGGAAGAGTCTAAATCCTTAAAATTTTAATCAAAAGAGTAGTAAATGTAGTAGAGAAACACTGACTGACAAGAACCCACGTTTTAACTGGTTTTGTTAGAAGCTGAATTGAAATAAACATGCTTAAAACATATTACGCTAACTACTTCCATTAATTTATTTTATAGCAAATGTGCTATAAAAGCCTAAGCACAAAGATTATTGCACAATTCTAATTTACATCGCAATGTAACAAAGTGAGTTTTTTGAACTGCTGCCTGTACATCAGTTGGACACTTAATACAGGCTACAAACTTTCCAAAGGACCCTCTTCTTCTCTACAGTTGAGTAGGCTAACAATTTCAGCATCCCAGTTGCAGAAAATCTATTACAACACCAGAAAGAAAAGGAAATATTATGAACATTAAAAAAGCCTGTGATCCCTTACTAATCTGTTCAAACATTAATTAGGAACAGCAAGAGAAATCAGTGTTTATGTCATAAAATTGTCAGAATGACAGAGCATAAAGTCACTGCTTCTGTATGTCAACTCGGAATTTAAAACACATTTACTAATTCACTAGTCATGAACCTTCATACAACACTTAGCTTAATCCTTTAATTTCTCCCATCACTTTTACTTAGTTACGAGGTGTTGTAGGTTGGAACCCTTGCAAGTGAGGATCTGAAAGGTCAGCTTTTAACAGAAAGGTTTGAGAAGAGGCTAAAGAAGAAGGAAAGGCAGCCAGTTCAGAGATACTGATCATTCTTTCAGAATTAGGAAGCTGGTGAACCGAATGCCGATGGTGTTTCACTCCAGCGTACTCTGAAAAAACCAATCAAAGTCGAGCAGACAGAAGGCACAAAGGAACTTCGGAGCAGAGGTATACAGAAATTAAGAAAGCCCAAACCATGTCTTTCTGAGGGGCGTGGGAGGTGTCTTTCTTTTAGCCCAAGGATGCCGAAGCCCCACAAGTTTGACGAGGCCCCGGGACCTGCACACTTACCGCGCTCACCAGCTCCGTGCCCAGACAGAGAAGCCCCAGCACCAGCAGTACCCTGTGGGGAGGCAAATAGAGAGTCACCCGGGGGCTGGGCAGGGAAGGGAGGGGACCGCGGCTCCTCGGCACTCACCCTGCGCGCCCCATGCTCCAGGCAGCTTCGCGGGGACAGCAGACAGGACGCAGCCCCGTTACCGGCTCCGCACCGCAGGACGCAGAGGAGAGCCCGTAGCCGTCACTCAGGGGGCGGGCAGGCACCCTGCGCGGCGGCGGGCTGGGTACAGCACGCTCACCTCGCCAGCTCCTTCCCCCGCTAAGGCAGCGGACCGGCGAAGCAGGCGGGCTGCCCACTCGGGGTCGGTCCCGGCTCGTTTCCCCCCAGGGCCCCGCCGCTGCACTCCGTGTCGCAGCGTGCACGGGCAGAAAGTTTGCGCGGTCTCCCCTGAGCCGTCGCACCTGAGCGAGACGGGGCGGGACTGAGCCGGGGTATGGACCCACGACAACCCTGCAGCCCAGGGCGCTACCCGGCGCTACCGGCGGCTCCCTCGACCGTAGCACACTTGAGGTGCTTCCGGTGGGGAAATAGCCCACGTCCAGCGGCTGCCCACCCGGTGGAGGGGCGGGGCGGGGAGAGGCGGGCGCCCGCCCTTCGAGCCGACAAAATCCCGGCGCCTCGGGGTAGGGTGGCGGTGAGTTGCGATCTTCTCGGAGTGGGGCGCCAGCACCCTCCGCTTGCCGGCTACTCTCCCGCCCGCCCCCGGTGCGGATGAATACTGTTGGCAAGTAGTCCCGGGAGGACTTGAGCCGGGAGAAGCGGGAGAGCGCGGCAGAGAGGCGGGTGCTGGTGTCGGGGCGGCCGGCGGGAGCCGTCTGGAGGGAGCCGCGCTGCCCCGCCTGGCTATGCTCGCGCCGCGGGGCTGGAGCTCCTGAGCGGGCAGGATGGAACCTCGGTGGTGGAGCAGTAGCCTAGTTGCCGGCTGCCTGCTGCTGCTGGGGTGCTGGGGGCCGGAGGAGGCGTTGGCGGCGGTGAGTGTGGGGCGCTCGCCGTGTTTTCAGGCGCTTCCCGGAGGCGCTGTCCCTGCGGGGCGCGGTGGCGGTACGGAGCCGAGCCTCGGGGGGAAGCTGTTGATCCCCATCAGCAGTGGGGCAGCGGAGGGTGGGCTGCCCGCCGGTCGCGCTGGGGTTGGAGGGGTTGTAGCGGGCCCGGTCTCTGACAGGGGTCGAAGGGGCCGGGCCGCTCTGGAGCGTCTCTTCTCGCCTCTCTCAGGTGTCGGGGCCCGGCGGTTCTTGCACGGGCAGTGCTGCCGGTCTTGGCCCGGCTCCCTGCGGTACCCGCTTGTGCGCTGCGGAGGAAATCCGGGCGAGCTTTGTGTGTGCTGGACCCCCTGTTCCCCCGGGACAAAGGGGGAGAAAATTCCTCCCCCAAAGAAGAGATGTCTGAGCCGTTGGCAGCGAGCCTTCACATGCATCTGTAGGTCGCACCTGGACGTGGCAGGCAGCTGCTTGTGGGCATGGTTTGCCAGAGCGCTACACCTCAGGCTGTGACTTGGTTTTCTTTAGGGTTTTATTATTTTATTAAAACCGTAGTTGAGATGCTAGTGGAGGTGGTAACATGCGTGCAGTGCTGGAGAAGGTGCATGGTAGGTGGCCTGGAGAATAGCTTTGTTTTCTCTCTTTGGGGAGGGGGATGCTATCACAGTTGTTCTGGAGTGCCCGGGCCTTGAAACTGAGAAGGAGGGAGAGGTGATCGTTAGCTTCCCCTTTCCGGGTACCTGACCAAGTCCTTCAGCTGTTAAGTAGTGGTTAAATTAACTGAAAGGCTCATACTGTAACATGAGTTACTTTCAGACTTTTACAAACCCTTCCTCTGGCTGCTCACTTTTTCGAAGTTTACTTGGAAGGGTAAATGAATCCCGATCTGTTGTTTAGGGTTGCTCTGTGCTTGAAAACTCCGATGTTACATTAGGTGTAGAATACTTTACTCTCCCCTGCAGTTTTGTTGTTAGGGCTGACAAAATCTTATTTGTCTTGAACTTTCCTTTGAAGTTCATCCCTTTACAGTGAAACTTTGTGGACCTTTCATCTGCTATTCCAAAAAGCAAAGACTAGCTATAATATACCCTCTTCCTCTTCTACCCTTCCTTCTTACCATGCCCAGGTGTGTACCCAAGTGTAAGTGATACTAGTGTGCCACCGGTGCTTACTGATTTGGAGAACTGCTTGTCTCCACAAGGTCTGTGATACTTGTTCTGCTGCTCTAAGTACCACCTCATCCCATGCTGTCTGCTGTGACCTTCACCTCTGAAGAAGGATCTGGTCAGTCCCAGCTAGAGGGCTATGCTGTTTTAGCAGGCAGTGGTTTAAGATGGGTATTTGTGTGTGTATCCCCTTGCTTTCTTCAGGAAAATGCCCCAGCAGAGTTTTGCACGTGTGATTGATGGGAATCTGCAAGGTCTGGGAAGGGGACTGGGCTGGGCTGATGCTGGAGGCAGTCCACTGCCTCAGGAGAAATGAAGGAGAAAAGACAATGGTGGAGTTCCTGGTTCTTGACACCACCTGTGCTATACAGCCTCTCCTTTGGGACGAGCCCCTTTAAGGATTTACTAAACCACAGTGAGAAAAGATTAACTGAAGACCCAGTGGTTAGTGGGGGTGGGGAAAGAGTGACACTCACTGCCTTTCCAACCTATGTAAATCCCCCTGACATTTTAATGGTTTCTCAGTGCTTTGATGTTCTGATGTCCTTGAATCCCCTGTGATGATAACACTAGGTAATGATGTTCTTTATTAATGAGCATCACCTTTTTTCTCCATGTCTGAAAGGCATGTATTGGCACTGTGGCAGAATGCTTGATACACGCTGTCCTTAACTTACTAAAAAAAATAAATTGCCAAAGCTTCATACTCCAGTAAGGATGAATTTCATTGTGCAGATTTTGTTGCTGGGTTTTCATAGCCAATAATCTGAACTTGGTGAGTACTATATGGATCATGCTACGCACTCTAGTGCAGGTGCCACATAGAATGAAGTGTGTAGCTATTGATGAACAGCATAAAAGCAGCTGGCAGTTTGAGAATCATCTTTGGAGTAGGAGAATGAATGAGGTGGAAAGTGTTGTCTCTGTGTTACAGAAAAGTGATTGCAAGTAGTGACTGGGAAACCTCTTTAATTAAAGAGCATAGATTTGGTTCTTGAATTGTGCTGAGCTTAGTGACTGACTATTGGTTTATATTGAATAAAGTTACCCTCATAGTTAAGGCCTAGGTTTTTATAGTGTGAATAGACTTTGTCAGCCCAAAAGTTATTAAAAGTGAAGTTACTTCTACAATGTCTTCTTTCTGTGCCTTCTGTTATAACTCCAGTTTGACTGGAAGCATGGGAATAAAGTCAGCTGATGAAATATGGAAAGGAAGGCTGGCAAGATGGGTATCATTTGTGTTTAAGAAATAATGTAGCATTCATGAAAGTTCTCTAGGTTTAGTTCAGATTTCTTTTCCTTTCAGAGGTTACATCTATTGTGCCATTAATTGCAGTGTACTTGATTGGCAGAGCTAACTTGTAAATGGCAGTCATGCATGTTTCTCTTGCTTGTCCTATCTATTTTTTCATGGTAGTGGTGGTAGTTTCCCATTTCATAACTGGCTGTGACTCTTTCTAGTTACGAAAGCTACATCTGTAAAAGCAGAAAGAATTGGATGCTTGCTTTAAGGATTCAAAAAGTATTTCATCCTGAAATTCTGTGGATGTGTCTTGATAAGTCATGCACAAGATGCTCTCTGTGGCATAACATAAAGGCTCAAGCCCTCCTGCCTGCAACTTGTCATGTGTTTTGCTTTTGAACTTTCATGGCTCTTGGTTAAAGATCTATAATAAAAGTTGTATATCCAGGTGTGTTCTGGCACATACTAAAATATGAACAAATCAAAGGACTCCTGAATGAAACCCAGTGTAAGAGCCATTTGGACTACAAGAGTATCTTTTGTGGCTATGTGTAAAAAATCCTTATGGATCTTATTCAGTTTTTCCACATGATGGAAATAGACTGATAGTTTAGTGAAAAGTTCTAGGTTATAAGTAAATTAATCTACTTATTGAAAGCAATTTTCTTAGCTACCAATTTTTTTTCAAGTAGACAGGGAAATTTTCCTAGGATAAAGTGTTACGGTAACAACAAATGTGGATTTACATAATAATGTTTTTCTACAATGAATAAGTAATAATGCAATTAGTTGCTGTTGGTTTTACTAGAATAAGTAGACTTTTCTATTTAACAAAACAACTAAAATCAGTAAGAACACCCCAACAAATGTAATATGCATGTTCTCTCTGGCGCAGAGTGCAGTAATGTGGCTGTTCTGCCCATGCAGTCAAGATGCATCATGCATTTTTACCTTTCATTCGCTTAGATTAAAATGCTTCCTTCTTTAATCACTTTGATTTGTGTAAACTCTCCACTGATACCACCATGTAAAAAGATACCTAGATAACTCACACATTCTAGGAACAGTATTACGCAAGCATGCTGAATGGAAAGCAGCTTCTGCCAGTAATGATATTTCCAGGCAGATTGCTTTGAATGAAGACACTTTGCTTATCTGTTCCAGAAGGCTGCATGGACACAGCGTGTTTAAAACTGCTGGGGTGCTTTTAAGCTCTTGCTACATGCAATACATGCAGTGTTTGCCTGTCTGGTGCTGACAGCACTCTTCTGTACTGTAAACCATCTCTCCTCAAGAGTACCTAAAACAAAGCTTGTTCAAAAGATGTAGTGCTGGTACAGATTTAAGGATCCTTCAGCAGCATCATTTACCCTTCTGTGAAAGCAATGCAGTTAAACCTTATTAGCTATCACTGATACAATGCAGCTTCTGAAAAAGGAAATGTGCCAGTCTACTGTTATGAGCATTAGAATTCTTGTTATTTACCAAAAAAAAACGCTTTGCCATTGTCTCAAGTCTTTCCTGCAGAGCTTGAGTCTCTTTGGAGAGCTTGTGAGGAGATGAGAGAAGCAAAAAAACCTGGGGGATATGATCTGGATTTTAGGATGCAATTAGGTAATTACTAAGGTATATTGTAAATTTAACAATTCAGGTTAAACTTGTTAATGCTTTAGTCTCTCTCCCTCAACAAGAAATTATACTTAAACTGTAATGTATTCATAGATGTATCTTTAGTCTGCTTGGAAAAGGCTTTAGTGTCATGCAAGTCTCCTTTTGGGAAACTTGTTTCTCTGTTGCGATGACAGGGGTGGGGAGCTGGACTGAATAACCTCCCAAGGCTCCTTCCAGCCTGCATTATCCTGTGACTCTACAGTTATGTGAGAGTACAGTTGTGTGTAAGGCAATTTACATAGCCTGTAGTCAAAAATTAATCATAATTGTGTAATAAAATTGTGAGGTGGAAGGTTCATATTTACTTAAATTTACTTTTTCGTTCCAGCTATTCAAGAAGCTGTCTCTTAAGCTGCCAGCACAGCAGCATTCAGTTTCAATTTTGTATTTTATGGGGGGTATCCTATACAATGTGTTGTATGTGTATTGCTCTGTCAAAATGTAAAAACAGCAAAATAAAGTGTAATGGCAATATTGACCAAAAAAAGGGCAATTTCAACCTGGAATGTGTGATTTAAGAGTTAGAAAGAGGGGAACTCTAAAGCTAAGGATTTCAGCGGTCTTAGAGATGACAGCCTTCAAGGCTCTTAGTTATTGCAGCTCTGCTGCTGGATTTCTGTCTCCTCCTCCAATTCGGAGGGGAAGGAAAATAGTTTAGTCTCATCTGTACTTTGTTTCTTTTACCTAATCTCTACTGAGAATTAAATTGTCAGAGTTGAATTTCAGTCTCTTCTCTCTCCTGGCACTGTAAGAGGCATCTATGTGCAATGCAATGCACTTAAACTAGAACCTGAAGAAAAGTAGCTGCTATCTACAAAGTTATTCTTTTTGAGGTGTATAGCTAGACTTGCAAAACTGTCCTACTGTAGCCTAATATGACCCCACTGTACACTTGATAAGCTTTGCTGAAACCCTGTCTTTCCCTTCTCTTAACTTTCCCTGAGATAAGCAAAGCTCTATTCCCTTCTCTGTCTGAAAACAGGCCACTGGCTGTCTCCATCAGGGCTTTCTGCTAAAATATATCAAATGTGTTGGAAAGCATGTTTATTCTAGGTCTGACTTCAGTTGTTACCAAGGTGAATCTTAGGTTTAAACCACAACATTAATTTAGAGAACGGTATACCTGTTCTTATAGTAGGAGTCTTCTCCTTTTCTGTCTTAATCTGGAAAGATGTCACTTATGCTTCTTAGTTTGCATGGTAGTATGAACAGTGTGATGCAAAAATGGTGGCTTGAATCCAGGGCTACTTAAAAGACCAGTGCCAGATGTGTTTTTTCATTCAATTGTGGACTTACAGGCATTCCTATTGCAATAACTACCTATTGCTAAGCAAAGTTAACTTATATTAAACACTTTGTGGCAGTATTTCTCATCTCCATGTGAAGAAAAAAGTTCCAAGCCTATATACTTCACCTCTGTCCTAAACGCTTTGCTGTTTTCCTGGTAGTCACACTCTTTTTACCCTATTTTTTAATCATGCTAGGGGAACTAAGTGTGATCATTTTGATTATGTATGCTGGACTTACTGGCTCTTCAGCAGTAGTACTGTGAAAAATGTGAAGAGTTTACAGTGTATCAGAATAGTTGATAATATTGTGACAAGTCATGCAAAAGAGACTATCGAGTATCAGTCTGTGTCTGCTAAACACAGCATTGATTCTTCAGAAGCAAACCTTCCTCTTCATATACTGAAACCCGGCAGGTGTCTGAGAGAGAAAGAAAATGACCACCCTGGACAATGAACTGCACTCTTTCTACACCTTGAATTAAAGTAGCAGTTGTTTAAATCCACATTTAAATGGTTTAAAGCAACGAAAACTAGCCTGACCTGCAGGCAAAGCTAAACAAGGCTTCAGCTCCTGAAAATTTGATTTCTTGACAAGAAATGCCACTGTACAACAATGTTTGGGTGAAGGAGCTTATGAACTCTGTTAAAAGCCTTTTAAAAATAATCCTTTCTAAAGCGCAATGATTTTTCTGAGTTAACTTACTTTGAACCAGCCTGTTATACAGAATGACGGCAGAAGCCATTGCTTCTGAAAGGCAAAGTAGCTTCTAGCTGCCGTTCAGACAATATGAATTGGCTTAATCGGAGATAATATTCTGGATTAGTTTAAGAACACTTCTATTTTGAACCTTAAAGGGCAAAAGTATTCAGAAGGGAAAGGAAGCTTCTTCACTGGACTGAAAGATTAGAATTGATTCTCTCTTCATCCAGACACTGTGCAGAATGGCTTTAATCTGACAGAGGGAAGATTTAGATTAGACATTAGGAAGAAGTTCTTCCCTGTGAGAGTATTGAGGCGCTGGCACAGGGTGCCCAGAAAAGCTGTGGCTGCCCCATCCCTGGCAGTGTTCAAGGCCAGGTTGGATGGGGCTTGGAACAACCTGCTCTACTGGAAGGTGTCCCTGCCTGTGGCAGGGGTTTGGAGCTAGATGAGCTTTAAGGTCCCTTCCAACCCAAACCATTCCATGATTCTATGCAAAAACTGGAGGTTTCTGCAAAACCGCTTTTTAAAAAAAAAAAAAAAAATGTTAAGTCATTAAATATTTACAATGACGAGAAAATCTATAGAGCATGAAAGTTGCAAGGCTCAAGCGCTTGCTTGTTTTGGTAGCATCTTCCAATATTCATCTGACTTTTTAGTAACAGGGAAAGTAGTGCTGTTCAGACTTTTAGAAACCTGTGCCCAGAGTCTGCCCAGGTAACTGGTAAGAACATCCATCCAAAAGCTGATGTTTGTGTGGGTGGGCTTTTTGTGGTTTTGACTTTAGGAAAAATGTATACCTAATGTCCTTTAGTTTCTATCCAGAATGCCAGTGGAAGCTTCTTGGCAATAGAATCGGTGACACTCCTCCACACATGCGTGCACATGCACAAAAATCTTGAAAGTGTTTTGTCTGTTCTAAAAGCTTTCAAACTGTTAAAGCCAAAGCAGTAACAAAGTGTTAAAGCATCACTGACTACACTATGAATTTTTGTATCCTAAGTGAACCTAGCAAATTCCTTGACTTCAGGCTTGAATGAGAAAATGCTTGCTGGCAGGTCTAGTCCTGCTCAGAAAATGTGTATTTTTAGAATAAGTGAGAGCAATCAAACAGGTCTCTTTAAATGAGCCTTCAGTTACTGATAATGCTATAGAAGTAATTGTGTAGGAACAGCACAGCCAGTCATGGCAGCAAGGGAGTTAGTGTTACTCTTTCTTCTTTGTAAACAGCCAAACTAAGCAAATGTGTTTAACACCAAGAAGATGGTGGATCACTGAATGTATTGTCAATATAACCTTATTTGTCACCTTTTTGTCTTCACAGCAGCTAATTTTGGTAGAAGATCATTTAAAAGAGTAAGGAATCCCGTAAGTGTTTTGGTGGTGGTCAGGATTGTACCAGAGTCAAATTCTGAAGTTACCAAACATTGCTGAAATAAACATGAAATGAAATGTTTCATGAAATAAACATTCTATCATCACCAGTTGCTAACAGGGTTCAGAGGACAAATAGAGAAGGTGGATATTTAAAGTGTGGAGATGAATTTTTGAATGCTCATCATTACAAACTGGTAATGAAGTCTGGAAAAAACATTCTCCAGTCATTCAAGGTTTTGCTGCAGTTGAGCAGCAGTTTTCATTGGTTGTCATAAATACGCTGCCTAAGAAGCTTCAGTTATCTCAAAACACTGCGTCATGCTGTCTCCTGGAAGAAAACTCCTGTCCAAACCAGTGTGTGTGTATTCAAAATGCTGTAATCTTTGGACAAATTTCTCTAGCTTTTTGGCTTTCTGCTTCAGGCCGAGTATTTTATTTCATGTTTCATACTGTGATAACAGATACTGAACAAATGTTTGGCAGACTTGGTATCTGAAATGTGAGCTATGGTTATGCTTGGCAATCCTTTTGGTACTGATCCTGTATTCCATTCAGCTTTGCAGAGCTGGAGACTTATATTAACTAATATGTCTTTCATGCTCGATGGGAGAGGCCAAGCATAGAAAACTATTGGGTTGCATGGAAAGTTTTTGGTGGCAGGGAGGCTTCAGGGGTGGCTTCTGTGAGAAGTTGCCAGAAGCTTCCCCCAGGTCTGATAGAGCCAATGCTATCCAGCTCCAGCAGAAACCCACCACTGGCCAAGGCTGAGCCTATGAGTGACAGTGGTAGCACCACTGTAGCCTAGCAAATGTAAGAAGAGGGAATGGGGGAAACTTGCTGTGCATCAGCAGCCAGGAGAGAGAGGGAGGAGAATGCTTGAAAGAGCCCTTCAGCCCTGAGGTCAGTGCAGAAGGAGGGAGGAGATGCTTCAGGTGCCAGAGCAGAGGTTCTCCTGCAGCTTGTCATTCATTGTAGAATCATAGGAAAACTTTGACTGTGTTCCTCCTGCTCTGGAGGCTAAATTAGGTGATCTTGCTCAAAGCAGAGCTAGATTTGAAGACCTGTATTTGGTCTTCTAATAGTTGCAGACTAAAATGACATTGGAACGGTATCTTCTTGCTACAGGAATACAATTGAAATTTTGTGGAAATGCTCTGTATTGAGTGCTTATAATTATCATACTGGTTACTGCAGGATGCAGCACATACATCACAGACTTTCAGCAGGTTATTTTCTTGGCTCTTGGTTCAGCTCCAAATAGCAATTGTGGGAGTCGGTATACTCCCTAAAACAGGGTGCCTCAGGGAATACTTTCCCTTGGAGAACGTGACTTTCTGTTTTGGGATGTGTACAAATGCCGAGGGCTGTTTCTTCTGCCAAGCTTCAGACTGAACAGCATCTTGAGTTTTAATAATACTTGAGAGCTATTTCCTATGAATGGATCTTCTCATTTTAATTATTGTGCTAGGGTGTTGGAACCATGTGTGCTTTATCTTTGCTTACACCCACTTTAAGCTGATGGTATTTAGTGCAATGTTGCAAAGGAGGTGGCTTACTGACATTCTCAGATCTAGGCAGGGGATTACTTGAACTTCAAGTTAGAAATCACTAACTTGCTACTGAGTAACCTGCGGAAAGTGACTGTGGGTAAAATCGACTGCTGGAGAAAGCAATTACTAAATTTGCATATGTCAAGGGAAGGAAAAGCTTTATGCTACTGCTGAAGACTTCCTCCCTTCCCGAAGCAAATGGTACTCAGCTATTTACACAGCATCCATTCAAAGTAACACTTTGCTCACAAGTTTTAAGTGGGTGGTATCCCTCTGACTATTTTGGAAAAGGAATAGCTGGATTGCATGTTTTCATTTGTCTTTACTAAGGCACTGTCTGCTATATTTGCTTGTATACTTACCATATTCTGCTGAAGTGTTTGTGTTACTGGACATCTCAGGTGCAATACTCCATTGAGGCAGTTTCTTTAAAAAATACCTCTTTGTGGTCCAGAGGTCAATAGAGACAAAATACAGAAGAAATTGTTATGAAGGCTTAGACATCAGCTTCTGTTTGAAATAAAAATATAGAGTTCACTTCCTTTCCCTCGGCACCCCCTTTCTCTGGAACTCATCAGTTTCATTTTGCCTTTCCTACTACTGATAAAATGTTCATACTTCAATAAAACCTGTTGGGTTTTCAGTCTTTCCTGTAAAGATCTTATCTATGGTCCTTTTAGCGAAGTCTTTGGCATGGGTTCAGAATTTTGAGGTAGCAAGTCTGACAAGTGTGACTCAATTCCCTGCGGATGCAAACCAAATGTAACAGTTCTCGGGATAATGTAATGTTCTAGCCTCTAGATGTAATTTCTCTAATGTGAGGGAATGAAATCTAATCAAGTTTAAGTATCTAATTCCAATGTTTGTGCATGCTATGGTTAGAATGATCTCGTACCACTAGCCTGTAGCTGTCTTTCACAGGAATTTAAAGGCAGTAAAATACATTCAAGCCCCTTTTTCTTTTCCCTGTGGAAGTGGCTATTGTTATTCTCCATGTTGCTATAAGGTCCCTTTTCATAGCAAAGTGCACCTTGCTGTGAAGCACCTCGCTTGAAATTACAGGTGCTATGAGGAGACCCTGAGCTCTTGCTAGCACACAGCCAGTGCATTAGTAGACGAACTGAAGAGGCTGACACTGAGGGCTACTCTATCTGCTGAAGTTAAGCTTGGGAGCTCCTGAGCAGGCATCTGAGAGCTCCCACTAAATACCCAACTTTCATGAGCTTTAGGGGTTTCTGTACCCATGTGGATAAAAGCAAAAGGCCTCCCAACTCATGCTGATGCTGTGTTTTGGAAGTGCCTCTGACTTGCAGGGTTAGGACAGCTGCTTTGTCTTTGTTGCTTTCTTGTTTGACTTGGCTCTCTTCAGTGCCACTTTCTCAACTTTGATTACCTGAGGCTGGAGAGTAGCTTTTAGTTAGTATTTAACAATATAGAGAAAATGCTGCCCATAGTGCTGTTTTCAGCTATTAAAATGCACATGCAGAGTACGCTGATGCTACAGGCATAAACAAATGATAAACCAGCTTTAGCTAGAAGAACCTTGGAGCTATGATACTTGGTCCAAGAACTGAAGGAGAATGGAGCTGATAATCACCTCCATCATAAAAATCCCCCAGACACCCACCAAGCCTTAAGTGAGTTGATTCTTGTTCTGACAGTTAAGAGGGTGTGTGCTTCTTCAGATAACATCTTAATGCAATATCACTGTGCACAGCCTCTATTCTTTCTAACATGTATGCTTGCTTAATCTTTGGTGTTAATTTAGTGCTTTCAGTACTTTCAAGGTAGAGCACAGTGGAGTTGGGTTGATCTGAAATGCTATTTTATTTTGCTTCTCCTTTCTCAGAGGAAGTGGATTTCTGGTTTTGTGTGGTCTGTTTCATGCAGTTGACAGTGACAAGTGGCTGACATTGATTAACAGGACACAGGAATTGAGACTTCCTTTGTTGCATGTTATATGGATAAAGGTGAGGGGGTTTTCTGGAGCCTGTATCTTTATTCCACTTCCTTATCCAGGAAAGGTTTAAAAACAGGCTGCTGGAATTACGGTGTTGACTCTCTAATACCTGGCCTGCAAGCATAGCTGAGGCTGACGAGTTTAGCTGAGTTAGATCTAGGTGTGTGTTACATGTGGACATGGTTATAGAAAGTGGCAACATCTAACACCTGTCACTCAGGAAAGGTCCTAAATGACTAGTAAATCTTGACCTGTAATGAGTGCCATATGGTGGTACTTACTTGCAGCTGGAAAAAATCAGGAAGCCTCAAGAGGCTGGTGATTAGAGACTTGTGTGTAAAATGCAGGTAATGCTAAGACTTCTTGAAAAGCAAAGTGTTTTACTGTATGTTGCCACTGCCTGGATGTCAGGTACTCCAGGCTTGCATCTCAGTGCCAGGAATGCGTAACAAGGCAGGTGAAGAGAGAGGCATACTTGAAACAAACCATTCCTCTAATCTGCCGTGTACTTAAAGGGTTTGCTTATGGTCTATATAAAAGCTAGAGGATGGCTTTTATTGAGTTCTGCATTTAGAACCGAAATGAGCAGTAGTGAAGTGTAGACTCCTGCAGACAGTAGTAAAACCTGTCCATCCCCAGAGTCTCCCATTCCAAAACTGAAAAGCCAATCAGAGTTATGTTTAGGGGATTCTCTCTTAATGCTGTCTATTTAGAGGTCATGCAGGTGCTGTAGTGCCTGCTGAAGCGGGGGATAGGTTTGGCATATGTCAGTTCATGAGCTTAGGGAGAAAGTGGGCCAAGACTTCCCTTGTAATATATGTTCTGTTTTCAGTGCTTTTTGCTTCGCTGTTTACCAAGAGGAGTACTTGCCATTTCTAAACACTGAAGCTTTTTAAGATGCTGCCTCTGGATGGCTGTATGAAGGTAATACCCAAGCTGGATTGCTTTTAAAGGAAACTTTTGAAAATTCACACAGCGTGATGTACAGCTGTTTGGGATTTTGTGGTCATCCGGACAGGAGTAAAAGTACTTGGTTTCTCAGTTCTCTTCAATTTTAGCTTAGAAATGCTTGTGAGAAGGGCCATGGAGCATGTTATGTTTATTTTGCTTTGTCTCACCCAGTGAAATATACTGAAGTCCATTCTTCATCTTGTCTGACACAGACACTAACAGTTCTCAGAGGTGGTGAGGATTGCCCTTTTTCTCGCCTGTGGCTGAGGGCCAGGCTGACAGCACTCAGTACAGCAGAGTGGCAACAATCATTTCTGAAGATGGAAAGCTTCATAGAAAATGAGACTGAGCTACTGTGAGCTGCAAGGGCTGCCTTTGCTCCTTCTACTGCCTGCTTAAAGCTTCTTCCTGCCCTAAAGAGCTCTTGGTCTTCACCCTCTTAAAGCCAGGTATGGAGAAAGGGAGCAAGGTCTGGGATTGCAGGGAAGCTGACTGAATGCCCAGCTGGCTCTTGAAGTGCGTCCTCTTCTCTGGTTCAGGAGTAGGGTACAGAAAGACACTGTCAGGCTGCAATACCCCCTGTTCCAGGGGGATAACTTCACTGCAGGTTTGCTTGTTGCTTTCGCCTCAGTTGTTAATGGGAGGTGGGCACCCCTAACTTCTGCAAGGCTAGACTGTTTCTGTGTAAGCCTCTTCCTGCTGACTTATAGCCTTTCTGCAGCTTCCTGGGGATGAGTTCTTCCTTTCTTTTCCTGTTTCTAGAAACTCTGATCAGCAGTTCAGGGGTTTGAATAGTTGCCCTTCTACTCCCCTTGTTTGCCTACGAGTCTTTTGTCCAGTAGCTGCTGCATGGCAGGTCACTCCACTGCCAAAATCTATCTGTAGGTAAATGTTTATATAGGTTTTTCTTCTGAACCTTTCTTAGGAGCTTCCAGAAAAGGAGAGAGATATTGATCCTGTGATGCTTTCAGGTTTATGTGGGGGGAAGAATCTTTATGGACAAATGGTTGCAGTTTGGGGATGAAAGTTAAACTTTGGGAGGTTTATTCAGTAAAGGGATTGACTCTGAAAGTTGTCTGGGCATTGACTAGATCAACTGGTTTAAGTTGGCAGCAAATATTGCCTTGTGTTTTAATTAGAAACTGCTATGAAAGATAACATGTACAGATAACAATGCGCTAAAAATGGTGGTGCAGTTTAAAGCACTGAAATTCCATATAATTTTCTGGCTGTACTTTGTATTAAAAATTCAACCCTCTTTAGCAAAGAGCTCACCTCTGTTTCTTGTGGTGCTGTTTTTAGTGTGGACATGCTTGTTCAAAGTTTACGCATTTTCTGAAGGTAGTTGTCCAACCATATCATAGTAGCTGTATTCTAAGATAGTTTATTGGTCCATAAGCTTTCTGTATAATTGGAAAACTTGTTTGGGATGTGGTAACTAGATTTAGTGGGTCTCTTATGGTTTGTATTATTCCAATAAGCTAAATACCAAACAACCTAGTGCTGCCTCTTAAAAGGAAAGAAGGGTTGTTTAGCAATCAGGTGTTTCAGAATGTTTTTAACCTGTCCCGTTGTCTTCTCATTCATAGTGCCCAGAACTGTGGCTACTACAGGTAAAGAGCTTCCTCTGCAAGTCTGAACAGATCTTGTGTTGTGCAGACTTCAAACAAAGATGGTGCCTCAAGGTGTAATAGGTTAAATTATATGTCAGAAGTTCCCTTTCTTTAAAAAAATGGTCAAAAACTTCTGCAAATATGTTTTGACTCTTATATTTTAGACCATGAAGCTTTTTGTATCTTTAGCTAGGTAAATTGAGAGAAATTATTACCTAATCTTCTAATTCTGCTTTAGTAATGTTGCTGCTTATAAATACATCAGTGAGAAAATGATGGCCATTTGGATTATGGAGCTGTGATGAGTTTGCTGCCATAGTTGACTTCACTCAGGTATTTCAGCTGTTATCTGCAGACTTGTTAAGCCTAAAGAGCCTGTATGTGAAATCATAATTAGAACTCACAATAGCAGTTTTAATGCTGCTTGTCAAATCCCCACAAAACCTCTTGTTTCTTGGTTATATTCATGTCCAGGCAAGTGAAAGGAAACTCAACTTGCTGAAGATAAATGGATAAAATCTTTGACCTGGATGAGTAGTAAATACTTAACTAGATAACTGTGCAGGTGTTTTGTTACACAGATCTTGGCAAGCTAATAAATGTATGTTCTTCAAGACTATCACCAAAATAAAGCTTAACCTTTGCCTGCTTGCAACTGAAAGGCTGCGTTTCTTTTCAGCTATAAATAGAGGCATGAATAGTTGAATTAGGGTTAAAGTTCCAGTAGAAAGAGTATTGTAGTCTTCTGGGCAAAGATATTTGTAACAGATGCTTTTATGCATGTTGAATTCACTGTTTTTAATCAAAGTGAATTTCTAATAGCAGAGCCAGTCTTTGTATTGACAGAATTATCCAATATTTTCTCTACTATTTTTTCTCTACTGTTAGAACATTGTATTCCTGACTGTATAAGCTGTCTGTTTGAAATGGAGAAGGTGATGTTAACAGCAGACTTCAAAACCACAGATTTTAGCCCATTTAACACTTCTGTTGTTTCTCTTTTCCCCTTTCTCTTTGTCAGTAAAACCTGTTGAGGTTAATGCCTGCTGTGCAAGAACTTGAAGGGTTTGGTGTACCTGTACTACTTTTGACACTAGGCTTCATGGTTTGATATGACAGAATGCAGGACTCAGTGTTTCATTCGGCTTTTTTCTTTTCTTAACTCTCCAAAGAACTTAGTTCTGTGTTGATTTTATTACTTGATGAGCTTGCTGACAAGAATAGCTGGTTGTGTGGAGCTGATAAATACTGAAGGGAGAGACTTGAGGTGCTTGATAATGAATCTAAAACTTACTGTTAAGAGCAAGAGCTGTTTGTATTAGCTTTCTATAACACTTGGAAGGAAAGGATAAAATGAAGTCTGAAGGTAACAGGATCTATACAACTCCTTACCCCATGTCTTATGGGAAGGAATCTAGTCTACTATGCATCTGTGCTGAAGTTGAGGTTATACCTTTGAATAACAGTAATTCACTGCATGAGTAGCTGTACTGAAAAGCCTGCTGCAATTAGTAGAATAACTTGAGCACATCAGCCCTTCAGAAGCACTTCTGTTACCTGTATCTCTGAGAAAGTATATGGGATTGAATTGAAAGTGTCAGGTTTAAGTACTGTTGGGGGAGACAGACTGTTTTAGCAACTGTTTCCATTCTCTCCAGGAATAGCATTCCTCTACTAAAAGTATTGTGTTAGATGCTGTTGTGAACGGCAGCTGGGAGTTGGAGAGGGAGTGGAATATGCTGAAATTGCCTTGTAACTGACAACTCTAGGCCAGTGAGAAAGGAAGGGAATGCGCCCAATACATGAGGCAGGCTCCTAGCCAAAACAAGCCAAAGTTATCCTCAACATCTATCCATTTCACTGAGCTGACTATAACAAATCTGTGGCCAAGAATAAGAAGCAACTTTGATTTCAAATGTGTACCTTTTTTCTTCAAATCAAAAAACCAAACAAACCCCCATTCTGTTGGTGGCATAAAGCAGTCTTCCTCAGTCCATGTAAGACACAAAAGACTGAGCTTGTTCTGGAAGATTTATCCTTTGGCCAGTAAACCAATACCATCCTGCCTTTTATATACTAATGAAAAGAACTTGTTCTCAGCACAGATTCAATGGGTAGAAGCTGTCAGGAAAATCCAATGAAGAGGATTAGCTTAACTCAAATAGATTAATTAGAGCCCTTGATTGTGTTTCACTATGCAAAAGTCACAGCAAAGGAAAAGGCAATGATAGTTCATCTTTACAGGTACATTGGGGGGGGGGGGGGGGGTGACAGGTAAAAGCTGGTAAGAAACAAACCTGAGCAGTTTCAGCCGTCTTCTCAAAAGCTGCCTTGATTCCTTATCCATCTTCCTGTAGTTGAAAACTCCATGGAGACTGACCAGCTCTTTGTGATCAAGCCACAACTCACTATTACTTTCAATATATTTTCCTCATCTTCCCTGTCACTTAAGATACTGTGTCCTTTTTGCCCAGAGCTGGGAATTCAACTATTACAGAGGGCTTCTGGCTGCCTAATTCAAGGCAGGTAACTTGTTCTGTTCCCCAACCTGTAACAAATGTACCAAGTGTAACTCAGGGTTCCACAGAGGTTTGAACTCCTTTCATTTTCCATGTCTGAAAACACAGTAAGTTGACTGATTTTCAGAGCTAGTGATGGTTAAACTGTTACTAAGGGCAAGCTACTGATTGTAACAATCTATAACTTGTTTTTAATAAAGATGTGGTTTTTTTTTCCTGTGCTTGAAATGTACTCATTGTATCTGCTTGCTTTTATTGAGGTATAGATAACTTATTGCTTATATGCAAGATAAATTCCAAGTGTTGGTATGCGTAGTATGGAGCCTGGATTTTCTTTGTATTAATATGCAATACAGAATTTGTGACATCAGATCTCTAGCCTGTGGCTGCTGAGTGGCTTTCAAACCTGTACTGGCTTGTTATGCGCTATGCAGTCTCCTGTAGCACAATTTTTGTGCTTGCTTTCCCAAGTGAAAAAGGCCTTGAGATTATGAAAAGTCTAAACAAGAGGAAAGTTTTTGCTTGGAATAGGTCATTAAGCTGTTTTTTTGCTGTGCCAACATGTTTTACTTTGTTTTAATTTTTTATGCTGTATTGCATTATGACCCATACAAAGCATGAATTGCTCTTGATGTAGGGCAAATTCTCAGGGTTTTTCCTCTTCAAACTGTTTAGTTAAATAAAAACCTTAATTTGGTGGGGAGACAAGTTGATGCAAATAAGAAACACAGTCTGCCAAATACAGCTTTAGTACAGGAAGATAAGTGACTCTGCTGAAGGAATACTTCTTGATAAGCTTGTGGGTGAATAGATCTTCCCAGGATTTAGGCCAAAAATTGCTACCGTTTGGTTACACTGGGTATTTATAGAGTTTTCTGATTACAGAATTGTTTCAGCTTCCCTTCACTGCTGTCTGGGAAAGACCATGTTCCCTTCTTGCAAGTGATATATCTGAACCTGGTATCCAAAGCCATCTGTCCAAAAGGTTCAGTGACTACACCTGACTTTTCAAGACAGGCTAACTGTGTATGTTAAGAGGCTGCTCAAAGAGTAAGAGATCTGGTCTGAATATATAAATTACTTTGGAATAGTCAAGGTTTTAAAAAAAAAGAATCTACATTGATTTCATCAAAGTGCACTTTTTCTTTAAGCTACAAATGGAATAAGGAAGAGAAACACTTCCTTCAGAAACTTTTTGTCAGCTCTTTGAAAGCAGCAAAAGTCAGTCCCTGGTTCTAAGTGAGCTGGCTCAAAGACAACTTGTCTTTGATTTATTTTGGGACCCCCACTGTTGAGAGATTGGGTGTATGGGGAAGTGCTGAGGCTTGAGGGAAACAGGCTTCAGGGGAAGAGGTGAATCTTATGGCTGTTGTCTCAGTACTTAGGAGGGTGTGAGAGAGATGAAGCCAGAGTCTCTCCTCATCCTGTGTAAGGTAAGAGACTATGGATATGAAGGGAATCATGGTGAGACTTTTTGAGGGGGAAATGAAGGTATTCAGGCACCAAACCAAGGTCCTGGAGAGGCTGTGGGATCTCCACCATTGCAGTTATTCAACATGCTTCCTTTTCTTCCTCTTCACACCAACAGTTCTCTTGTACCTGAAAACTCAGGATATTTCTATTAGAAACCTTCTCTGGAAGCATTGGGGAAGACTAAATGAGCCTGTTCTGTAACTTAAATAAAGCCTTCTTATACTGTGTTGGATCTTGATCCTGCTTTCCATGTGTGTTATTTTAGCCTTTGAGTGTTTTACTACTGCACAGCTTTTGGAGGCTTTTAATGAGTGCTCATTTACTTTATTTCTCCTCCCCCTGCCTGTTGGAGGCAGCAGAGATTTTCATGTAACTCATACGCTAGCCTTGTGATCAAGGAACCAGGGCCCACTGCACAGTGATCTAGGTAACCTGCTATTGCTTTGTGTTAGGCTTGTACTGTGAGGCAAGGGAATACTGCATGTAGCCAAGGTTAATCCCTTTTAAATGAAGCTTTGTTAACAAGATTAATCCTAAAACTGGTTCACAAGGAACACGCTTTTTTAAAATTCACTTTAAAAGTGAAAAGGATCTGATGCCATATTTGCAGGATAACTTGGATTGGAGGGGCAGTGGATCTAGTCAAACACGCTGCTCCAAACAAGGTCAGCTAGGAGGTCAGGACAGGTTCCTCAGGACTTTGTCCAGTCTGATCCTTGAAAACCTGAACTGTCTAATAGGGTTCAATTTCACTTTAGGAAATGGCTTAACAAACCCCTGTTAATGAAGAATTTTGAGTTTCCATGTACATTAAATAAAGAAACTGATTACAAAAGCCACATAAAAGATTTGGAGAGATGCCCTACTTGTGTTGTACACTACTGCTGTACTTAAAACTCTGCCTTTTGCTATGAGATGCTTTAGTTCATCCTGGGTTTATGTAGCTCCAGGTAAATTAAGCTACTTCTGTGTGTTCAATCTGATTCTTATTGGTATGTTTAGGCCAAGAGCCAGGACATTCCTAATGCCAGGTAGGTGATGGGTCATGTATCTTAATGCTTCTGTGATAATGAAGACTAGAATTCAAGTGTGGGTGTGCTTTAGCTCTGACACACCAACTGCTTTCCCGCTCGATTGAAGCTTTGTACATGATGTTCTCTGCAGGGTACTGGGGGGGAAGACCCCAAATGCTTTTCAAACTTATTAAGTATGCCTGTATTTTTTTTTAATACAGTGTTAGACCAGTCCTTAGAACAAGTTAAACCCTGGAGTATTTTCGATAGTGGATCTTGTAATGTGGCTCGTGGCTTTTAACTATAGTTTGGAAAATGGTCATATGTAGTGTGTAGAGACATTCAGTAAAAAAAATAGGAACTCTCATCTGTAAACTCTTCTGCTCATCTCTGAATCGCCATGGAGCTCTAATGAGTTATCCCTTGTTGGTGAGGGGAAGGTATATAAAGTAAGCAAATGCGGTATGAAGAAGTTACCTAACTTGGATCTTCTTTGTGAGTAGAGCTTCTCTGTCCCTGTCCTCTGACTCTTTAATATCTGGCTGTCATCCCCTTGTACTAGAGACTGTTGTAGCAGACTGGTCATGCTTTGAAATGGAATGTGAATGCAGCTAGATGAAATCTAGGGTTTTAAAAAAGCCTTTTCTCAATGACTGAGCTGTGGAGAGAAGAATTAATGGAATAGTAAGGATTTTTCCAGTACTTATCACGAATACCACACAAGGTTCTGGCTTCGTTAAACTCTTGTGCAAAACCTGACATCTACTGGTGAACCGCAGTTGGACTCTCCTCAGCGGGGAGGCATGTGCTGAAGAGCCTGCTTTATTGAAGTTCTGGCCCTTTTGGCCACAAGTGTTGCATTGTACCCTACAGTAAGTGGTGTTTAAGCATGAATTTAAAAGTCTAAAATTTGTCAAAACTGCATAGCCCTTAATGCCGGTAATTTTACCTTGTTAATTGTATCTGCTTTGAACGCATGTACGATGGATAGATGACAATTTGTAGGCTTGTATTTTAGGCAAACTTTTGTAATAGCATTAAAAAGCATTTAATGTTTTTTCTTATGTCTTTAAAGGCTTGCCATGGATGTACATCTTTATCCAAATGTGACTGCAGTGGAGTAAAAGGTGAAAAGGTAAATATCTTTTTTTTTTTTTTTCTTTGTTTTTTCTTTACTGGTAGACCAACACAAACCACTGAGCTGTATGTCAATTTCAGGTAACTGAAGCTTGTAGCTAATAGCTGTTGTTTCTTCCTCATGTGCAGTTTTCTTTGACTGTAAAGTACTCATGCACTGAAGAACATAGCTGTTGTAGCAACTTTGGGTCAGGCCAGCTGGCCCATCTGATGGCATACAGAATTTCGTATCATTTTCTCTAGAATGGGGAATAACGGCACAAGTCCTTCCAGCTATGTGGAAGGACTAATGAGAAGAAAGACAAATTCTAGCAAAAAGGAAGGAATTTCTATTTACTGTCAAGGCCTGACTACACTAAGTGTTGTGGACAAGCTAAGGTGTGGATTGTACAGCAATGCCTATGCTAGTAATGATTCAGTGGGAATGTAAAACCAAAGTGAGTTTGAGTTGCTTTCCCACTTTCTTTGTCTTCGAGGCTCAAAAGTAACATGCTCTAAACTTGCAGTTTCTTACCTTGTAACTTGTATGGCTGTATATGAAGATGAGTGCTCTTGCTGTCTAGATGTTCAGCTGGAATATGGAAGTGACAGAATTCAGATAAAGCTTTTCCAACGTATATAGTTGCCACCCAAGTTAGTAGCTAGTTAGTAGCCAAACACACATTGTTGGATCAAGTCGAGTTAGCCCCCTGCAAAACAACCCTGTGTGGTTCGTTCAGTCCTACAGGCTGGTTTGGGCTGCCCTAAGGCCAAGAGGCGCATGTTAACATCTTAGAGCTTTCCTGCTTCCATGCAGCTTTGACTTCCAGTCTCACTGCCTGAGCTCAATGTATCTGTGCAGTACTTAATTTTTCTATCACCATTATTTCTTGTAGTTTTACACTTTTTTTTCCCTTGAATAAATGGCAGATGCCCAGCATTTCTTTTTAGCTACAGTGCTGTGTAGGTACATGGCTTAGTACTTGCTTGACTTGAGCCTTTTCTGAAGCGTGGGGGTCTAGTTGTAAGTAAAATTGTAGTTACATAGTTACCATGTAACTGCTATTGTGGCAGGGGATCAATGTGATGTGACCCCTGCAAGGGGAAAAGACTTCCTGAAACACTTCCACTCTTAATCTAGTAAGCAGTTTGCTTGAGATACAAAGTAGTCTTCTTAAAGATGTGGACTGATAGCTAAGGGTTTGATAAGCCTGTCTTATCAAACCACTTACCCTATCTTAGCAAGGTTCTAGAAGGGCTTCAGTGCTCTAGATTAATTTCTGACGCATTTCAAAGGTGATTTTTCACATTGTGTAAACAAGTGTAACCTCAAATGACTAAGTAGTGCCAATGCAGCAACTGGTTACTTTGCGTTGTAATGTGCTGAGAGGATTTTACTATTGGCTGAGGTTAAACAAGGCAGATGTCCAAAATTCAGAGTAATTCTTGGTGCCACTCCTGCCATCCAGGTGACTCCAGACACATGAGGTCATTCCTTGGCATTTACTTGCTTTTAGTTCAGGTATATTCCTGATTTACATATCTAGTGAAGAACAGTATCCCCTCAATAGCAAACTTTGAGTTAGGTGTGGTTAGCCAAACCATGAACCTGGTTCATGTGTTCCTACAGGATCTTCAAACACAGGTGGCCAAATCGGATATATCCTAACACTGGTCACAGGGCTATTCTGGGTTTCGTTTGAAGGCACTGAAGCCTTAGGCTTACATTGCCAATACACTCATAACAGATACAACTTCAGAGACACTTTCTGTATTTCTAAGTTGGCCTTTTTGTGGACTGATCACAGCTGTTCCCTAAATTCAGTGAGCAAATAAGTATTGTCTGGCTGATGTGGATAAGGAAAATGTAGAAGTGAATCTTCTGACTTTCTAATAATGTAAGTAATTTTCTCTCAGTGAGTCAGCTTTCTCTTTATGCATATAGAGACTATGACCCACTGGATATAGAATCATATAATAGTTAGGGTTGAAAAGGACTTTAAGATCATTCAGTTCCAACCCCCCCACCATGAGCAGGGATACCTCCCACTAAACCATATCACCCAAGGCTATGTTCAACCTGGCCTTGAACAGTCTCAAGGATAGAGCATTCACAACTTCCCTGGGCAACCCATTCCAGTGCCTCACCACCCTCACAGTAAAGAACTTCTTCCTTAT
>JAOEHY010042853.1:0-11754 GCA_025447955.1 Psilopsiagon aurifrons | reverse complement strand
TGGCAGAGCATGAGACTCAGAAAGTCCTTGGCCAGACTAAAATGTACTAAGCAGTAACTAAAACATTGGTGTTATCAACACTGTTCCCAAACCGAAAGTCCAAAGGAAAAAAAACACAGCTCCACCCCAGCTACCAAGAAGGAGAAAAACGACTGCTACTGCCGAACCCAGGACACACATATACACAATTTCTTTTAAAAAGTGAATAAAAGTCAGCAAGCTTTGAAACACAGCTGGAGAATGTAAAGTATAGGGAAGCCTTCCACTGACCTCTGCAGATTAGGTTTGGTTTGTAATAGGGACTAAATGGCCATCATCTCTCACTCTCCCTTTTCCCCAGCTGTACATCTTATGTGAAGGCCAAGTTGGAACCCACAGAGGTTGCAGCAGTTTAGCTGGGTTTCAGACAGCTGTGTCCAATGCCCCCAAAGCCACTTTTCATTATGTTTTTTGAACTGAAACTATAGGTTTGGATCTATTGCCGCAGTAAGCATTAGCAAGCTGTTTAATAACAGAATTAACTCAGGATAACAGAAGGTCATTTTATTGAGTGAGGATCAATGTTCTTTGCTATTTTTCCAATTTATTATGCAGTGCTGACAAAATTATAACTCGTATCTCTCTACTTTTTCCATTTTGCAGCCAACCTGTCTCAGGTAAGGGGCTTTGTTCTTGCAAGATATTGAAGGGTTCATAGCATGTGAGTTCAAGCAAATACCAAAGGAGGTGTGTTTGCAGTTAAGTGAAGTTTATTTTTGCCTCATGCAGAATAGCTGGAGAAAAATACAAATATCTTTGTCTTCTTGTCTACTCCCTGTTACAATAGTAATGCATCTTGGCCCTGCCGAAGGGCACAGCGGACTCAGATGATATCACAGGACAGGATGTAAATTCATCTCCAAATGTCCTCCTACTTTGTTCCTCCTTTGACAGTTTTTATAGTGGGACCCACAACTCTGTGAAGTGGGTCGTTTTCAGCAATATCCATTGATCAGTGATGCATGCTTTATTTAAAACTGAAAAAAATATTGACTAAATTTGGCAACCTGTGTTCAGCATCAGGGAATTAACAATTGAGCAGCTCTGTCCTATTCCCTGTCTTTTGTCTCCTCAAAGGAGCTTGAACATTTTGCTGCTGTCACCTTGTTGTGGTTATATCATGATTTACATCTGCAGCTTGTAAACAACACTACTGCAAGCAGCTTGACAAGTGGCAGTTTCACTAGTAAACAAATTAGTGATGCACTTTAGAGTGATTAACAGGGATGGTCAACATTTGAGGTGGACTGGTGTCTGAAACAGTTTGCTTGAAGCAGACCTTCCTGTTTAGTATGCCCCATTGGAGGGGGGCAGTGAGAGAAGGTTAAATTACCTGCTGGTAATCTGATTCTTCCTTTAATCAGTAGCTTGTATGAAACTTCTAGTGCTGTCCGATTGACATGCATTCTGAGCGTAGTGTTTCAAAGAGTGATTCCAAAACCAAAGACAGACAGTCTCTACTGAGCAAGGTCTTTGCGAGGTAGTTGGTTGTTCATTTGGTAAGTAAATGAATTGTTTGCACAAGACCAAAGCCTTGACTGCAGTTACAGCTGTGACTTGGTGCAGAAGAAGGACGAACAACTTTCCAGTTCTGTGACAAACTTGCCCACATGCACTCAGTTTTACTCTGTCTTTGATTATTTTGTCAAATGGATCTTTCATACATTTCAAAGGTAACACTTGAGGCTTCTGCATGTGTTGTCTGCTGTTATCTTGAAGTAACCTTTCAGAGCCTCATCCCACGTGTCAGAGACATGCTTAAGAGCAGCCAATGCTTTGACTTAAAAAGACGTATGGAAGCTAAAGCAAAATGAAATATGAATCATTAGAACAAATCTCCCTGACCTTGAGTTCAGATGATTGCAGCTGTAATGGCCTATGGAGTTGCTTATCAGGAACTTTTCAGAATCCCACTCTTAACCTTATTATAATTCAAATTAAAATGTTATTTGAAACCACCAGGCCTCTCTGCAGGCAGTGATCAGTGACTTTACTGTCCTTTTCCCAGTCTGACTGTTAAATCATACATTAGTGGAAAGTGAGTATAAAACACTACAAAAGAAGAAAGAGTGTTCAAGTATTTAAGATTAACTTTGGTAGATATAAAGGACTGCCCAGAGTAACTGGTGTTAGAAATCTACTGTGGGGTGGCTGCACCGTGTTCTTTCATAATAACCAAAGTTTTTGGCTCATCTAGAAATATTCTTTGATAGATTTGCTACTTCCATATGCATACCTGTGTGAATTGTTTCCTCATACCGTATCTTCTCCTCCTTGACAATGAGCTGTGCTGATTTGAAGTCTAAGATTGTGATCAGAACCATGAGATACCACAGATTGAATGTTTTTACATATACATCTTTTCAACAGAAGTTTGATTCCTGTTCTCTCTCTCTTCTCTGAGATGAAGCCTTCAAGCGTCTCCAGGAGTCTGGGGAGAACCAAAAATGTCAGCAGCTGTACAACAAATTATAAATTTCACCTGCATTTAAAATTTAATTTAAAATAATCTAACCTTGTCTTATTTTAAATGCCAGCAAGCTTGATATTTTTTTTAGATGAACTTGAATTAACTTCCTACAGTGATAGATGGTTACAAATATTCCTTACTCCATTGGCTGTTAATCATTTTATGTTTCAACTCTGTGCTTTGGGTAAACAAAATCCTAGCAGTAACTGAAGAGTAACTTTCTTATCCCATTGCTTCTGCGATAGTGCAAATATTGCATTCCCTGGGTTGTTTTTATTTTCTCCTATCACTTCGCACTTATCTCTACATTCTATGTTTTCCTTTCCCCCATCTCTTCATTTTCCCCTTTTACCTCTCAATTTCTCTTTAATTTTATACCCACCAGTACTAGGAGGAAAAGGAAGCAATGTCCTTCCTTCTTCCGTTTCCCTTTCTTGTCCCAAGTATGGGGCTTTGCCTTTATACAGAGGCACAGCTCATTACAGGCTCAGCCGAGGGCAGCATGTAGCAGTTACAGTAAACTCAAACCTCTTCTCACCCTTTGTGGCTCTCTGGGGAGAGTCAGCTCAGCAATGCAGTGTTTTACTTAGTGCAACTATAAGTCTGCCACCCTGCTCGAACTTCTTTGCACTGTGGAGCAGGGTGGGGAAGCAGGATGGGGGATAGCACAGAGAGAAGCTGGGAATGCAGAAGGCCATGGCAAATTATCAGGTTAGTTTTCTGCTCTCAACAGCCTTCTTCCCTTACTCAAGTGTGTGCTTTACCTATGACTGCAGCTGTCATACAGCTGAGTAAATGTGTAAATAGTAATTGACTTATCTTGACCCATTGTTCCATTTCAGAAACGGGTTATTTAAAAGATGAATGTCAAATGCTTTCCCTAATTTATGAATTGTACTGCTGCTGAGTGGGAAGTGTTATGACTTTGAAGTTAGAGTTTAATATCGAAGGCTTTGTGTTTATGTTACCATCCATTATGGCCATGATTAATTCTGGCTGAATATTACCCTGCCACAGAGGACTCTCAGATTATACAGCTGTATTTTGTTTCCTTTGGGAATAATACTAACATTGTGTTGTGCATTGTCCAGTCTTGCTGGACATCATAAGGTCAGAGAGAATACTCTGTACAACTGACATTCTTTTTTTAACTTGAATGTTTCCCTTAGGATTGTGATGCCTTTAGACCCTCATTTGCACACAGAAACTTACCAGTATTAAAGATTTATTCAGCTTTTATCACTTCACGTTGCAACTATCTTACCTGAAGACAGGATTACAATACTGCAGTGTCAGATATGAATATGGATCATTTTGCTGCAAACTGGCAGATCACATGTGTGCGTATGCTTTCTTCCATCAGATGTGGGAAATGCAAAAACAAACATAGAAGGGCAAACATGTCAGATATGGAGCTTTTATCCTGCTAAGGAGTTCAGAAAAAAAATATTACTGTGATTAGTGTCCTTATTTCCATTTCAGTCAGTGGCCAATTTTATCATCCATGTGCAGAGACCAGTATGTATATACTTTCCTAAATAATATTCTTACAGTTTGATACTAATCTTTCCTTTCTTGAAGAGCCCAGTAACGTTCCAAAGGAACAAGGGGGTCAGGTCTGCCTCAGTAGGATGATATCTTATACCAAAACATGCTTCTTTCTCCCACCTTGTTGTGGCATCATACTCAGCATACTCTCATGTGTCACTGGAAGGTCTAGTAAATATTTTGCTTCCAATTCTGATGTTTGTGAATCATTGTTGATGAAGCTCTTTCTGTCTTGCACTGCCTGTGTCTTTTTGAGGTCCTTCTAGTAGCAAGGAATCTTTCACAACTGTGAGATGGCTCCAGTGTGATTTCTCTGTGTGACCAAGTGGTGTTGGTTGTTCCTGTTTCAGTAATCTTTAGGCTATTGTTGCATATAAAAAGGTGTATGCCCAAAAGCAAATTGCAGTCTCATATTGTAAGGCTCACTTGGGTCCTGATCAAAGGGAAATATTTGTCAGAGGCTCTAAAGAAATGACAAATGTGACAGTATTGCTGTCCACACTTGTACAAAGTAATTTTCGTATATTTGCCCCCTGACCTTTGTCTTTATTATTGATGCTGGATTTATCCTTGCCAGCTGCCCTGTCTGGAGTTCTCCACTTCTTTTAAATTTTGCCAGACACTTTGTCCATTCCTTAACAATGTCTGAAACATCAGGGGTTGCTAATACATTTTAGACAATATTCTCTGTATATTTTAGGTCAGTTTCACTTTCTTTCCCCTGGTGTTAGTAAAGAGTTTAGTGAGACAAACTCAGATACTGTTGTAGTACAGATAATGCTATGTACTCAAATAGGAAACCTGTCTGAACTACAAGTCTTGAAATTAAGATTCAAATATCATTGTTTTATTTCCTTTCTATTATTTCAGACTTAGGTATTCACAGTTTCAATGTTGTTTTCACAGCTGTGTGAAAGCATGCAAGCTTCTGGCTTGCACAGCTGATGTGTGGAAATAAGACTGAAGGAAGAAAAGCATCTGCCTGGCGAACTCACAATACCATTACGTGGAATGGGAAGCAGGTTCTGTCCTGCTCTTTGTATTGTAGATTTTGTTCAATTGGCTTACTAAACTAATGACATAGATAGGTGGGTCTGTTTCTTTCTTGAGTGAGTTTTTGCATACTTTCCATGCTTTTACATCAATGCTTTGTGACAGTTTTCTGATTTTGTTTTGTTTTGTTTTTATTTTGCAAATTAAGCATAAGAATAACACTTTGTTATCTGTGCTTTTTATATCCAGGTCAGAAACACAAATATGAATGAAACAAAAAGAAATTATGTTTACAACAAAATCACAAAGCATGCTAGTGGTAATTTATGAAACACATGTATGGAAACCAAGGATAGATAAGTAATTTAGACATTAATCTTCTATTTATTGGTCTAGAAAGAAATAATCCATAACTGAGTGGGTTACTTAAATATCTCACCTTTAAAAAATCAATTTAAAGTCAGTTATTGCTGTTTGGTTTTGGTTTGGGTCTTTTTTGATTGGTTGGTGTTTTTTGATAAAGGGTCAAAATAACCACAGAAGAAGTCTTTTTTTAAGCTGTTCACTTTTGTGTACGTGACTATATATGGTTCTGGTTTCTGTGTATTTCTTTGTGGAACATAGCACCAAGTCACTGAAAGAGAAGCTGCCTTTGTTCAATGATTTTACCTACATGGTAGATTTCTCCCACAGTTTTCCTGTAAACAGTCATAATAATTAAGGTCTAAATGGTAATTCAGTAGATAGTGCCATCTGTGACAAACTTACTACCAGGAAATGGTTGCTTTGTGTGCAAGCATTGCAGTTTCAGAATATAGACAAGCAAATCAAGGATTTGAAGCACTAAATATTCTCGGTGTGATCATTGGTCATGGGGCATGGAAAAATTTCTGCATTGATTAATCAGTACACAATTTGTAGGAAATATGTGAATGTTCATTAGCAAGTAACTTATAACTAAATATTGTATAAACATGATACTTGTTTAAAAGACTGAGCATAGGTGTAGATGTGCCTCAATTTCCAAGGTTTGTATGTGTCTATATATGCACATATAAAATACTACATTAATTATGATAGAAAACATGATAATATTTATCTGAACCAAGGCACCACTCCAAGAAACATCAGGATTATCAATGCCTTTCCAAATAACTTTATATTTGAGTAAACTTGCTTTTAGTGAGATGTGATTAACTTAATTTCTGTAGTGATTTAGAATCTTTAGATATATTCATCAGATATGTCTAGCCTTTTCATCGATATTATAAGGAAAAAACTACATGGTATCATAAGTTCCATAGTAATCATGTTGACAATTAGTTTAATAGATTATTTAAATTATTTTTTCCATAGAGTTATTTGGATTAAGGTTTTCTTAAGAAATAGGAAGACACTACAGTATAAAGCTAAATGTGGAGAGAATTATGTTAAACAATGAACAGTATCTCTCATGTCTCTGTAATGAAAACAAAAATAAATTCTAATTGCACCTCCCAGTTGGTTGAATTACAGCATTGTCTCCAATTTCTTTGAAGGAATCTGTTTTTCAAGTTAAGTACTGATATAAATTATGAGGAAAATATTTATAAAACTACTTAATCATCTTGGCAAAGACGTGCCTCCTCTGATAAAGAGAAAAAAACATTATTATGAAGTTCTCATGATGATTTTTAGGGTCTTCCATTCCAGTGTCATTATTGAGGGATTGTTTTTTGAAAAGGATATTTATTGTCTTGTATATCTCATCAATAGATTATCTTAGTAAAATTTCATAATGACCATAGGAAAGTTCATCAGGGAAAAATGAAAACTAGAAGAACTGAGAGGAAATGGCTCTGAAGAAATATCACTGAGAGACCTTGAGGTGATACTGGAAAAACAAATTACATGTTAATTTGCATAGTGGCATAGCTGCAAAAGTAGTCAGTACTACCAAAAGCAGCATATACAAAATCATCTCAGTTTTGGACAGAGGAAGAAGAGACACTTTCAGTAAAGCTCATGAAATAATAAACTCAAGATACCAAATGCTGATAAGCCAGATCAATTATAATCTGCTTAGAGTAAAGTGAGATAGATAAGGGAGCTAGAGTCAGATTTAAAGAACAGAAATGCCTGGGAAATAGCAGTTTTATTTGACATTTTAAGGGATATATTGTTCATCTACTCTAATACATTGCAACAGAAAGGCAAGCTTTATTATTACACCATAAAGATGCTGAAAGACATGTTTTTTACAGCTTTTACAGTGCTTAAATATTTCAGGCAATGAGTTTCTTAGATATGAATAAGATTAGGTGCATAATATATACTCTTTTCATGCATGAGTACCTTCATAGTTTCCTTTCATGTTTAAAAAGGGACAGAGCATACATATAATGTCGATCTGGGACACTTTCTGCTAAACAGAATTAGGTAAATAAGAACTACAGTGAAGGTGACTTAGATTACACGCACACATACATATAAATTTTACACACCTATGTAAAAATTAGTGATCACTCTTCCTATATACAATAATTAGTATGTATCTTTCCTGAAAATTAAAGTCCTTGGAGGGCCAGGGAACTATATTCAGTGACAAGGAACTATATTCCCAAGGGAATGGAAACAGACAGGCTCTTAAACTTGAATGTATAAAAATCTGAATGTTTACAATAAGCACGTTGCCAGGAGTATTTTGAATCTCCTAATAAAGAATTTAAAAGATAACAGCAACAGGGGCAGTTGTTAACCTATAGGAGACAAAATATTTCTATAATCTTTTATCATCAGTTTCTTGAAAGTAACATTGATTTTTCTATGCCATTAAGAAGAAGAGTTAATCTCTTGGCACCATCTCTGGTAACTTGCTAAGCATTTCATCATGTCTTCAATAGAAGTTAAACTGGATCTATTTGACTCAGTCATATCCTGTGTTTGACAAACAGTGCTTGCATTGCCTAGTGTCGTGTTATTAAATTATGTCCATTGCATTTAGTGATGATAAAGAGAAAGTACATTCACAGAGGATTCGGCTTCAACTGGGTACCATAAGCTCATAAATAAATGAAAGCAACAAAGAAGTTCTAGAAACATTAGAAAAGTAGTTGTCAATTCAAGTTCTGTTCATCACAGAAAAAAAGGAGGTTATAAAACAGAGATCTGGTGACAAATATGGCCATAACCATTTTAGCAGATATTACAAAAAGCTCGTACTCAGTAATTTCAGGACTGATTGAGAAAAAATATCTATACTTCAGCAGAAATGAAGGTAGTGTTAGCATTGTTTGGACAACCAGTTATGTCAGATATGAAAGGACTATATATAAGAGGATGTAAACTTGAACTAGACCTTAACATTTGAAAGAGCATTAATATGAACAGCATATTTCTCCCATTGTATATGGCTGTTGCATGGCACAGGGAGAGAGGGGAATGCAGGTAGACTTTAAAAATACTTACAGATGTAAGCAGGCTTGTTCTGTTTTTCTACATGAGAATTGAAGATATTGTAACGTTTTCTCAATCAAGGCTTCTGAAAAGTAAAAAGAAACAAAAATCTTAAAGTATGAAAAGTACCATCATGAAGATAGGCTGAGAAAATTGGGGCTCTTCAGCCTGGAGAAGAGAAGGCTACATGGAGACCTCATAGCAGCCTTCTAGTATCTGAAGGGGGGCTATAGAGATGCTGGGGAAGGGGACTGTTCGTTAGAGAGTGTAGTGATAGGACAAAGGGTAATGGGTTCCAACTTAAATAGGGGAAGTTTAGGTTGGATATAAGGAAGAAGTTCTTTACTGTAAGGGTGGTGAGGCACTGGAATGGGTTGCTCAGGGAAGCTGTGAATATTCCATCCTTGCCAGTGTTCAAGGCTGAGTTGGACAGAGCCTTGGGTGGCATGGTTTAGCGGGAGGTGCCTCTGCCCATGGCTGGGGGGTTGGAACTGGATGATCTTAAGGTCCTTTCCAACCCTAACTATTCTGTGATTCTGTGATAATACTATGTGAAAATATATTCTTGTATAAAAACTCCTCATACAATAAGCAAATGTGTGCAGGTTTCCCTTCTCTGCTGAAGTGGTGTGTAAAGCTGTTAGATTAACTAATAAGCTGAACATTTTATGGAAATCATTTCAGGCATATCTATTGCTTAGTAAAATACTTCTTCAAAACAAGCTTATGTTATATAAAAAAGATCTGTAAAGAACAGAGACGCTGTTCGTTGATCTTTATCAGAAAGGGGCCAAGATAGAAAGTAAGCTTTGTGCCCACACCCTTCTTATACGAATATGCTTTGTCTAGACCCTGAATTTGCATTGAAAAAAAAACTCAAAAAAAGAACCTAAACAAAAAAGTGGATTGTGACAGTATAGAGGAAAATGTGGTAGAAAACACTGAAAGTAAAGATCTAAATAGTACCTCAGTTTTACATTTTATCTTTAATGTGTTGAAGAGGTTGCAGAATTCAAGCTATTTCTTTCCCTTGGTGTTTTTCGATCTCTCTGGAATGTTCTACTGATGTTTTTTGGCAATATTAATCTTAGGGAAAATGAATGAGGCATTTAATCTCAGAAGTTCCCCACCTTTTTTTATCGCCACTTTCAAAAATGCAATTCTGTTTAGATCTGGAAGCTAGTACCTACTCTGGACTTTTCCTATTTGACCATCATGTCAAAATCTCTCAGTATCTTCCTCAACAAAATGTGTGATGTCAGACAGACATGCTTTATCCTGATTGTCATCAACTTTACTGATACAGCATTCTTTGCTTTGGCTTCTTTTAGTTCTTAATAAGTACAACAAATTATTTGTCTGACCCAAGAATTTGTTAATGTTATTTCAGTATTGCAGATCTTAAGCTGTATGATAGCCAACTCAGCCTTCTCAACTCTATGGTGCTCTTCATCTCATTTGTCTTTGAACCTTTCCCGTCTTCCAACCTGGTGCTTTCTTTTTGTTATTTTTGTTTTGTTCCTGAAACCTTGCCTATTATATTTTCTTTTTCAGCTGTTCAGTAGGAAGGACTCCTAATTTTTGAATTTCTGGACAGTGTTGGTCATATCACACAGATATAACACAGGCAAACAGCCTGGTCTCAATGAGCCTTTCTGGTGCCTTTGCCAGTATAAGATAGAAAAGCAAAGAAGGATGTCGTCTGCTTATAGAAAGGTTCTATATTCTGTGGTGAAATATTTTAGGAAATCAATTCATGTCCTAATCACTAAATTTTCATATCACATTTCTATGTCAAAGCAGTTAAATTATAATTTTTCAGATAACCATTAAGGCTTGGGGAAAAAAAAAAAAAGGCAAATATATTGAGCCATATTGATTATTTGCCCATTTATCAAAATGAAAGACGTAATACTGCTGCAGATTGAAACTAGGTAAATCAATTTCAGAAGTTTTCAGTGAAAACAAAGGAAGGGAAGCAGACTGCATTTAAGTATCATTCAGAAAAACTACTCTATCCATTGTGATTACGTGTTGGAAGAGAGTAAGATGGCTTGGGCTGAACCAGGTAAAGTTTGGGTAATAGTTGTGAAGGAAGCAGAGCCAGTTTGAATGTGTGATTAGTGGTCCTGTTTCACCCTAGTTTCTTTGAGTTTCTGGATTGCAGGCATGCATACTCCCTATCATCTTCCACATCAAGCCCAAGGGGTCTTAATATTTTAGGTAATGTACTAGGCATTTAATTTTCTTCAGAAGAACCCAATTATGCTGGAAATTAATAATTAAAAAATATAAATAGAATAAAGAAGAAAACATGAATATTATATCCTACAGCTACATTTTTCAGCATGGTGTGCAGGGAATTAGGTGCAAAAATCCCATTTATGTTAATGGATCTTGAGTGTCTAATTCCTCATACATCACAGTGCAAATTTACCCCCTGGTGTCTTTGATGGTACAGAGGACCAGCACGGAGGGGGAGAAGAGTGATTTATTTGATGAGCTGTCAATCATAATGGCAACCAGAGAAAATTGCAGAACTGATTCTAACCTGTGTAGAAACAGCTAGTTAGACCATATGCTTTTTTTCTCTTGCCAGATGTCATCATTCATCAATTTCTCATTAAGAAAATGGCACTCTTAAAAAAAATAAAAAATGAAATTAAAGATTTGTCTTCTTTTTTTTTTTTTTTTAAGGAGTTCAGATAGTCAAACTGTAAAAACTAGGATGGGCAACTACATTATGCTCTTTAAGTTTGGTAACTACAGCTTCAGACAAGAATGCTTGTCACTAGCTATTTTAAAAGGATTTTACACATTTGCAATGTTTTCAGAATTGAAGAACATAAAAAGAAACCCAAAACCCCTAAAAAACTCAGCATCATCTATTTTGACGATTCTTAATCCTGCAGAGTAATCTATATATTTGGTGCACCATATGAAGTTCTTAATTATTTCTTTTGTCCCTTAAAGCTGGAGATACATATATCTACTTAATCTCATTCAACCTATATGAATAACAGGAGTCTTTTGACTGCTGTTATGTATTTGGCACTTAAAAACAAATCAACCAACATAAGAAAATCACTGACAGGCAACAAGTATCTTAACATCAGAACAAGGCATTATTCATTCCTATTTCCTTGAAGCCTGTCAAGTGTCAGTGTACAAAGAAAGCTTTTTAGCTAAGTTGCCATTTTTGTTAAAATACTGCTTAAATTTCATTTTATTTAAATAGTTCCTTTTCTCTTACCCCCCCCCCATCCTTC